>VZTE01002776.1:215886-244320 GCA_013397775.1 Eulacestoma nigropectus
AAAAAAAATTCTTTGCAATTTCACGCCCATTGAACAGCTACTGGAATAGCATGCTCAATCCTGATAGCTGAAATTCAGCAGTGATGATTCAAAACACTGGAAATTCAGAAAGAAGCCTCAGACATCATAAGGTCAGAAAAAATACATTCCTTTGAGTGACACCTAAGAGCGCAAACAATTTAAGTCAAAGAGAAAGCTGGAGGATTATCTCTAAAAGGAAGAAGGAACAGACATTTCAGAGAGAGCTCTGATCTGCAGGTGGAGGACATATTGCAAATAATGACTAGAAACAGAAACTGCAAGGGTTTGGGACAGAACTGTAGGTGGACAAAATTTAGAATAATTTCCTTATTAAAAACTCTGAAAGATAGGGTTATTTTTGCAACAGATTTTTATTTTAGATCGGAATTTTTTCTTGAACAAAAAATACTGCTGAACTGCAACTGCTAGGCTTGAAAGAAGAAAGCATGCACAGGATGAACGTGATCCCTCTTAGGGTCTTAAGAAAGTCAGAAAGGTTCAATACTCACATAAACCATTTCTTTCAACTCAGCCCTTATGCAATGGTGTCATAACTCAATATCAAATATGCTGCTTTCTACAACAGTCAAAATCTGCATTCAATTTAAACAAAAACACGATAAAGTGATAAATAATGAAAATGTGAAGAGTGACAGGTCATTCTTTGGCTTTATTGCTAATGATCAAATGATAGTCACAGTTAATTTTGTGTCAATTCACTTCAGCTCAGTCCCAAGACAAATAACCAGGACAAATTTCAGCAACAACTGCCAAGTTAAAGATCAACAAGGTAAAAGGCTTCTAAAACACTCCATCCCGAAATCAAAATTGCCATTGCCTCTAGCTGGACACAAAGGAAGGAAGTAAAAGGAAAATGTTCATTCTGCTTGCACCAAACAACAATGTCAATCATTTGACATTTTTTACAAGTCAATCATTTGAAAAAAAAATTTTTTTCAAAAAAAATTTGTCTTGCAGAAAGCAAAACCTGTAACCTCAAAAACGGCAGCTCCACATTTTGCTCAACAGGTTCTAAAATGGCAATACAAATTCAAAGTACTAAGTGTTAAGTTTATGCAGGAAAGAACTAAAAAATTGAGCAAAAAGTAAACACAATACCAGTGACCGACTTCTGTCTAGTAAAATATACTATAACTACAAAATAAAAAATAAACTGTTTAGAAAGGTGATATAACTTTATTATAAAAATGAAACTGTGTAACTCAATTGACCTCTTTTTGAGGTCATTGTGTCACAAAAAAGGAAAAAGAAACTAAATGTATTTCCAGCAGACTGTGACAAGTAATGACATGCCTCATAGGCCTATATTTGATGTAATAAGCACATAAAATTACATCAAGATGCAGGGACATTTCCCCGCTATTATTTATCTGTTGAAAAAAAAGAGAAACTAAAATTTAGCAGAAGGAACAACATCTGGATTTCCTGCATCCCAGTTCAGACATTCAAACTGCCATGGAGGCTTTAAGTCTTTCTTTAGTGGTAATCATAGACTTCTGGAGAGGACATTCAATTCACTCCCTTTGAAATCTTAATGCTAAAGACTGCAAACAAGCAGGGAAGTGAGCAGGTCGAGAACATTCTCATGATAAGCTCGTTAAAATGTCCACTAAAAGGTCACATGACGTTCTAAGGCACTGACTTTCTACAGGTTTTTATATCTTAACCACAGAAGTCAAAGTGAACACAGCACAGTATTGGCCACACAGTTGTGTTACTCTACTCCAGCATAAACTTGACTCTGAACAGTTTAAAAAACAAAACAAAAAACACAAGAGGGAAAAGGATGAGAAGAGCGCTGTTGATCTAGCCCAGATGCCTATCACACTGGCCATCAGATGACCTCCCTGGATCCAACTGTGGCAGATGGGATTCCAACAATCAGCTGCTTACATTGGCCACCATGAAATCCCAGCAAGTTAACACCCCACTGATTTATAAACCAAACAGCTGAATCCAGAAGGGATGTTTACTTGCAGCATCTGAAAAAAGATTCATTTTGCTATAAGCTGTCCGTCCTACTACTGTGTAAGTTGGTGCCCACACCTTGCTGAGGCAGATTTAAGGTCTGTGTTAATCATCTCTCTCACATTAACACAGAGCTTGCTTCAAGTACCTCTTTCTGTGATGGCAAACATAGACCAAAACCATATATTTCTAAAGAAGAGAGCTGCAGTTAACACTCAGGTGGGGAAAAGATTCTGCACAATTACCTTAGGCAGTACCATAAAAAGAATTTTTTTTCTGTGACTAAACAAAATAGCCAAAAGAATGCTTATACTTATATTTCTGCCTTGGAAAAAACCACAGAAACATACAATTAAGGTAATCTAAACACTGGCTGCCAGTGGGGTTTCATAAGCAGTCTCATGCTTGTGAACAAGTTATTTTTAGTAGGCACTCTTTCTGTTCTCCTCTCTCTCCACCCACATGCAGAAGAACCCACCTCACAAAAGCTATTTAGCTATATAAATCAACTTTAAATTTAGGTGAGGTGATTCCACAGATTAGGAAGCAAGTACCAAAGCGATCATAACAAATTTTGTTTTTATAATCTTAGATCGGGTCATTTCAGCCCCAAAAAGCTTACAGGTTAAATGCAGCACAAGAGACAAGGACAGAGATAAGGAATGAACAGAAACAGTATGACAACATCGTTTTAGCTTAGGACTGTGGCCTTAGTAGTATTCTCCTTTGCTTTTTAGCTCTGAGTTAATTGCTAGCTGAGAAATTCAGCCTATACAGTACTGGGATTTCTTATTTAGTTTCCTTTAGTTATTCTTTCCTCTTACATCATCAGGGAACATGATTTAGCAAATATTTGCCAAAGACAGCTATAGCAGTTCAGCTGACACGTAGTAACTTATAAAGCCCCTGTAACTGAGCCCTGACACGAAGAACCCTGAGTTACAAACAGATCTTGTTTATCCACTTGTTAGTGCCATTCAACGGCTGACCCTTATCGAGTCTATCGGTGTCTTCTAGCAAGGCTGATGAGTGAATCCATTGCTGCTCACCTTACTGACACGCCTACTTTAAGACCACTGTCAGACTCTAGAACTCCCACCCCTTAAAGAACACCAAATAATAAACAGCTCATCTGGGAATTCCCAGGTGGTCTACAATCTTCCCGTCAAAATATCTGGTATGACCTGCAAACCTCTCACGGAAGCAGTTTCTTGCAAACTGCTTAAGTAGGGAGGCTGTCTACTTGCTGGAGACCTCCCTGGCTCAGCTCTAACTGCATTTGTTAGTTTTTCAATCCAGTTAAATATACATGTCACTGAGACAAGTACATCTCTGACCCGAGAACAGACATCACCACTGTTTTTCCTTTTCATTCTCTCTTTGCATCCACCAAGAGGTTTCAAATGCATAAGACCGTACCATTAAGCAAAATCCACAGAAAGCCACCTGCAGTAGCTGCAAGTTGCCAAGACCCCCCCCAACCGTACACTTGCACAAATTAAGAACATCTTAATACATCTTAGAGGGAGTCTCTATTCTCCTACTGGAGGTTTAAATAAAACATCTTTCAATTGTGTTAATTACAGCCGTGCTTAAGTATGAAGTGTGAACAGGACCCCACTGCGCTAGGCACAGCACCAGGAATAAGAGACAGCTCCTGCCCCCGCTGGGAGGGAGGGAGGCAGGAACCAGAAAGGAAATAGGCTAAAGAAAGAAGAACATAAAGTGAAGGTAAGGAACAGCAAAAAACACAGGTGAAAAAAAACCAAAACACCCCAAACCCCCAAAATGCTAACATTGAAAAGTGCACAGAAGCAGAAGCAAGAGCAGAGAATCAAGGAGAGAATTTGGAGCATGACTGTAAGCATATTAACACTGAACTGAGAGAACCCACAAATGAGTTCTCCAGAGGTGTGAAACACTTGCTGTCACGACTTCTGCAGGCAGCCCAGGCCAGCAGAGCCTCTGGGTAGTTCTCTGTGGCCTCTGCAAGCCTTGCCAGACTGTGGAGAAAGCAGCAGGGCACGAAGCATGCAGTTCCACATCTGCTGGAGTCTCCCTGGCAGGTCCCTTCTGCCACACTGTGAAGCCAAGCCTTATCACAAAGGTGCACCCTCAAACCTTGACATTTTTGTCTAAAAAAAGAAGAGCAATTTCTGTATTTATGGGTATCATGGGTGGATTTGGAAACTCAGGTGCAATGAACAGTAACATCCACTTACTTAACCTGCACAGTTTTACTGGCAGGGCAGAGGACGAAGCTCTCCCCTTGCAAGAGCCCTGGATTCTAATACATTTTTCTGCTCTCTGGAATATCAGAGGACTCTCTTTCCCTTTGCAATTTCTCCTTTCTGTCAAGTACTCCATAATTATGTTGTCCAATTAGGACTTGACATGTTTTCTTACTGTTCAGCTCCACTGAATGCAGCACAGAAATACAGCATGTACTTGTCATGCTATCCTATTCTCTCTAAGACCAAGAAACAGCATCTTGGACCCAGAGTCCAGTCCAGACAGTTAATGAGACAGATCAAAATCACAGTGAGAAACAGATTGTTTGGAATCTGAGACAGCAACCAAATCCCAAAGAGAAAGACAGATGAAGCTAATTATGAAAATGCATTTGGTGACTATGTTTTAAGATTGAAGGAGGAGAAAGAGAACTGCCAGCTGTTCAGAACCAACATCCACTTTGGACAGGAAATACAGTGAATAAAAGAAGCTAAAAATTAGTAGTAGCCAATCTGAATCCCTAAGACGACGGTGAGATGAGGCTGAACACCATTCTAAGACTAAAACAGGCATTGCAACTGTTTCTCCAGAGTGCAAAATCAAGTTGTGCTACACTGTTCAACTCACTCTGCAAAGCACAGACCAGCTTTAAGAGACTACACAGCCTCCACATCCGTCTCGAATTACTGCTTTAGATTGTGCCACAGAACTGCACAGAAATGGAACAAGTCAATTTAGGTTAAAGATGGTTTTGAATTCAAGGAGAACGCTATCTCAATTAACATTAAGAAACTGTAGGCATGCCATCAGTGCAATGCAGATATTCTCCATGGCAGGAGTAGCTATCTTGGTGAAGGAGCTATTATTACAGATGAGGCAGCATTTTAGAAGCCAGATGCATAAGCTATTCACCATTGTCAAGTCCTACTTTTGATATTTATTTATTTTTTAAAGTAATAAAAATAGTAGAGCAAGGAAAGCAAGAAAACTAAGTGTTAGACATCTCTAAAGCTATTTAAGGTAACCAGAGAAACTACAGCTCATTTTCACATTATATGTTATCTGATCAAAGTGGGGGCTACTGCCAAAAAAAGATGGTCTTACTTCCCACTTTCATGTTCCTGCCATAGCAAATCTGGCAATCTTGTAGCCTAAGGATGAGTCAGTTTAGCCTACCGATCTGACAAACGAATCCATCTCCAAAATAAAGCAAGCCTCAAATCAGCAAGCTGAACTGACTCATCTTGAGGATAGGCAGTTGCGAGATCTGAGGAGGGGAAGAACTGGGAACAAGCCTGTTCCTTACTGCCTGTACTCCCAGGAAGGCCATGCTAAGTGTAATACAAACCCACACCCAATGACACAGAGCTGCACCCTGTGGAGGAGGCTGCCTCCAGAGGGGCAATCCTGGCGCTCCCAATCCGCCCCGTGCCCTGACACCGCACTGCTCTCCCACCAGGTATCAAATGACTGCTACCTGAAGGTGAACTGCATCCCAACTGCTTCCAGAGGAACAGAACTGCCTGCCCAAAGCAATGGGAGCACTCAGGCTGGCAGAGGAAGGAGACGGAAGCAGCTGGAGCAATTCCTTGCGATGACAGCCTGTGCCAAAGGCAGGCTGAATCAGCCAGACTGCAGGCTTGGGTGAACCAAAGTGGAAGCACCTGGGCACCACATCCTCTGCCTTCTCAAATCAAAACACAAGCTCATACTGTCAAACAACCAAAAAAAATTTCTACCATGGTTAAAAAACCCCAACAATCACATTACATTACACCAGCACAGACATTTACTCTGGAGAGTAACTATATTGCCTTAAAATGCATGTTTTAGATAACAGAAAATATAGTTTTCTCCTATGGCTTCTTAAGCCTACTAAGAAGTTTATTTTTCCTCTCTCAGAAACATTACACCTACCTCAGTATTAATTCTTCCCCAGTGAAAGGACAACAGTATAATTCAAACTACAGAAGATGTTTCCAAATATTTTACTGCAATATACAGATTTTAGTAAAATAAAATCCTACAAAATGGGAATTAGTTTTCTCCAGAAAGAAAAACATGAACAAAAGTAATACTTCTCTTAAGAAGGAGCCCAGACATCTGGAGATTTAATTCCCTTCTGTCAGCACACGAGCAGACAGAGGCTTTCAGGGAAAAATACACATACAGCTGAAAGTTTCAAACCGTTCCTGTAACTGTTTGTTAAGGAAGACTGCTGAGGCTTGAAATCCTAAAATAGAGACAAGTATCTGGAAACAGGCAGAAGAGAGCACCACTTTTTTTAGCAAAAATTCCTCTCAATTATGCAAGAGGAAAAGTAAGTAGCAAAATCAGACCTTTCCCAAATTCTGCCGCTTTCCATACCAGACAAAGGCAATATCATTCTTGAAGATATCACAAAGCAGAAAATAAGTGTTATACTAAGTAAAAGATAAGCCTAAAAACACAAGAACAAGTTTTAAGGGAACAAACATTTATATTTTATATATGTGTGTATATATATATCTGCAAAAGTCACATACCTATCCAGAAGTGGCAGTTTTTCAAGGGCTGCTGTTCCACATCTATGTAGGTTTTGAAGGCACCTAGGCTTTTTTTTGCCAGCAGCGCAGCAAGTTTTCTCAATTAGAAGCTTGATTGTCTTGGAGGGAAGAGAAAACAGACTGACATCTCAACACTGCTACCTTTTCCTTCTCTTCTTGCATATACCCTCATCCTAGGAATCTCAGGCAAGATAAAGTAGGTATTATGAAGCCAGGACTGAGCACATGCAAAAGATTTCCATTTCTAGTAGGAAACAGTGGAGCCTAATATTTCTCTATGGCTGTTACAGCTGGAGAACAATGGCAATGCTTTATCTTGGTCCAGGTAAGGAGGCTACTTTCAACACAGTAACAGGGACATCCATCTCAGAGGAGAGTAAATACAGAGGAACAATCTAATGTTCTTGCAGACAAAGGTTTTACTACCTGCCTCAGAAGACAGTAACTAACAAAGCACTTTGAAGAACATAATTCCTTTATTAGAAGGGCTCATATTAAAAAAAAAAGATACTCCATTATGATATTGATCAAGATAAAGAAAGAACGTAACAGAGAAATCATGGCTTCATCTACCCTATTTTTCCTTGTCTTACAGCAGCAAATAGTAAGTGTTTAAAGAAGAGTATAAAACAGGACAAACTTGCAGGGATAGCTATCCCAGCACACTCTCCCAGACCTCAGCTATAGGCGGCTTGGGAACTTCCTAAGCCAGAGGCAGTATCTCTGGATTTTTCTTCCCGAGTTTGCAAACTCAGCCCAGGACCTGAAGATACTACAGACAGTAAGCCAACAACCATTTCCACACAGGCATAAGGAGAAGGGACATCTCTAAAGCATGTCATTGTCAAGACTATCTAGTAGAAAGCTGAAATTTTATCTCAACAGCTACAGTAGCAAGTAGTGACAATTCTGTTCGAAGTCCAGGATGGCTAAGGCATGTGCATATTACCCAGCATCCAGGCATTTTTTATTACATGGGATTAGTCTTCATCTGGTTCATAAATTCATCTTTCATCTTCCAATTGGACAGAAACAATATAATGTAAACTGCTGTCTTTAAATAGACTAAATAAATTAAGATTACAAACACAGCATAAATTTGGGAATAAGAGAAGACCACAACAACATAAAATAAAGATCAAGTAGCAGTGACTAAGAGTTGAGAAGAAAGTAATTCTTGAAAAGGAGCATACAGAATATGCTTGAATGCTTGCATTTTGGCTGAGACAGGAAGTCTTGAATAGAAGTTATTTTCCACAGTAGCAGCCACTCAACCACAAACCCACAATGAAATTTCATTAAGACATTACAGCCTGGCACTGTAGGAGAGATAATGAATGCATAAATCAAACTTATCAGAGAAGGATTTTGGCAAAGGCAAGATGAGACTCGTCATCTGAAAAAGCTATGTCAAAACCTAACAAAAAGCAGAAAAAATTGCTCGTGTTTCAGTTTAGATAAAGTTATTACAAAGTACACTCTTTTTTTCTTCTAGTAAAAACATTCTTCTGAATAAACACGTTTTTATAAAAATCAAATCAGTGACTGTCCTTTATCTGCCAAGAAATGAACCTAAGATTCTGTTTTTCTTTACACTTGCATATAAGAAAACATCTAATATTTCACTTTGGATCCTGATAAAATCAAACAGCCCTACAATTCAGTGTGCAATTAAAAGAGCCAGCTCTTTTCCCAGTATTTTCCTTGAAGCATGTAATTGAGTTGGTACACAATTTTGTAATTAGTGATAATGTTTGCAAAATACTTATTTTCTCTGTAAAATGACCTGAAAATACAATCTACTTTTTAATCCAAATACTGCTCCTTCCAGTTTGTCACATCCTAAGAACCTGACAGCTAACACAGCAGATATGGATGCTGTGTAACTGCTGGATAACTGCTGGATGTAATGCCTGCTACCCGCATCACAAACGAAGTAACAAAGAAAAACCTTCAGATATTTATATATATTGCTCTTCATCAGAGGTGGTCAATGTGTGGGTTCATCAAAAGTAGATGGGTAGGAAATATTCAAACCCAAATTCACCTCCTTTCCAACACCAAAGATTATGACAATATTGACATTACTCAGAGATGAGGTTTTTAGTTTAACAGCTGATCACCATCTATCCCGACGATGGATCTTCATACACCTTTACTCTTAGCTCATTTGCCAGGGCAGCAGAATTATTCCTCAGAGAACTGGGATCAGATGCATAAACGGACATGAGGTATCATACTTGTACAGGATGAATAAAAATTGGCCTCCTCCACAATTTCAAGTATTTCAGAAGGTCTCTTCATCACTAAAGAATCTAGACACAAAATTAGGCCTCAAGAGCAGAAAGCCAGGGCATTTTATTACAGAATTAGAAATTGCATCCAGAGGAGAAAATGCCCTTGGTCATTACAAGACCTGTGGCCTTTAAGGCTTGGAAGCACAATGTGGCTTATGCAACAAGAAAGCTCTGTCAAATTAACTATACAGCCATTTCTTAAAACCAAGAAGTTCATTATTTCCTTGATATATTAAAACAGAAAGATCTACAGCTAAGATAGGAACACGTTCCCCAAATACAGGCTTTGAAAACTTACTGTGAACAAAACCATAAAGTATCTTGGGTCTTCATGCTAATATGAGAAACATCACTAGGTAAAAAAAAATCAGTCACCAGAACAAACAAGGATAGCATTCACAGATTGCCGCACAATTAAAAAAACA
The DNA here is from genome assembly GCA_013397775.1 of Eulacestoma nigropectus. NCBI lineage: Eukaryota > Metazoa > Chordata > Aves > Passeriformes > Eulacestoma > Eulacestoma nigropectus. The sequence continues at coordinate 225,397 of VZTE01002776.1, forward strand.
TCCTGAGAATACCACTGCAGTGTTTTTCAACATAGCAGATTATATACACAATGGTTTTTAATAGTTCTAAGTTACCCCTTTCAATTTCACAATCCATCTTCCTACCATTTACCCCATCAGATACAGAAGTCCCCACAGAAGCCACACAGGACAGATCAATGCAACATTGTCTACAAAACAGGCCTTTTAATATGTGGCCATGATCAACACAACACAAACAATCCATCTTCCAAAAAAGCACCATAAGCCACTCCAATTATGAGAAACAAAACATTTAACAGGATTTTTCCCTTATGACAAACAGACAAGTTGAGCTCCAGGGTTTCACAGCCATCATTCCCACCTCCGAAATGATGGCTGAGCTTTGGCACCAGAACATCCCTAGCAAGTAAGTAATCACATGCTGGTACAATGTATTGCAGTTTTACACGTGTGTGTTCCCTTATATTCTATTATTTCAGCTTCAGCATCAACGGGAGCAATCTGAATGTAACATAAAGGTTAATTCAAGCAGAAAAGCAATTTGCTGTCTTCCGTATTTCCTATCAGGGTTCAATAATGACTTACTGTCACCAACACAAGTCTTTCTAGATCAAAGCAATGCTACAGGCGTTCAATATTCTATTACCATACCCTATGGCCACAAGTCAACATTTACTGCATATTACATATTTGCACTTAAACAACGACACTGTACCAGAAAAAGGTAGCGGTGAACTTCATGAAAATAATACCACAATCATCATAGCAGCCTCAACTGCTAAACAGTTTTCTATGAAGCATAGGATTAGAACTCCTAACCTGATGGTTTTATGTAAGAACTTACTGGTTTTACACAGAGTTGATATTGTAGTTGCACGTTGCTTTTGTCTGGTAGCTAAAAATCAGATTAAAAAGTCTCCCAAACACTGTGGCAACTCTCCCCTCTACCATAATTCATCACACACTAAACCATGCTGATGAATATGTTTGTGTGGCTATGCTATAAACAGCAATAAAGAAAAGGAAAGCAACCTATGTTTTTTAATTTAAAGAATACACTTGCAAGTCTAGATCATCTTACTAGTTGGTTTCACAGCATAGCTGTGGAAAAAAAACCCACTAGCATGGGTTTGTTAGTCTTCACACAGATAATTCTTGTCACTATCAGAAAAGACTTACCTTTAACACAAGTGCTAGGAATGGCTCAGCAATTGTCTTTATTTTCTTTAAATTTCAGCAGAATTAACTTACTGGAACTGTAAGTCACATATATATTTACATGAAGCCATCTGCCCACTTTGGGTCTAACATGCCCCATAACACAGTGCAGTTCTGCAGGACTGCTCTAATTATAACTGAGTTTTCACTTCACATTATCCAAACCTATGCTTTTGGGCACACTGAGTCAGGAGAGGAAACTTCTCATTACTTGCAAGTTTTTTTCAAGTTCTTCAACAACTGGCTCTCCAAAAAAGTTTCCAGTGAGAGTCTCTAGGGGTGTGGGTAATTGCAATGTACATTCATGGCAAGTTGCCAATATTAAGAGCATAGCAAACAACCTGCTGAAACAAGTTGAACATGTCTTTGGCTAAGAGAAATCCTGCTGCCACTCCAAGCAAACAGGTAAAAGAAATCCAAGGAAAACACATACTTGGACTTTCAAAAAGTCTAGACTGCTCCTTTAACAGTCTATGGCAAGAAGTCAAGGCTATAGAGGAAAGATCCAATTATAGGCAAAAAGCTGGCTGAAGACTAGGAAGCAATGGTGAGACTTAATAGTCAACTTTCCACTATAGAGAAGAGTCAATAGTGGAGCTGACCTGGCAGCATTGCTAGGAATCATTCTATTCAACATCTTCACTGACCTAGATAGAAGTGCACAGTGAAATCCTCCAAGTCTGCAGATAAAGCTAAGCTTTTTCAGGTCAGCCAGCTGCAATGGCAGTAACTGTGAACTCTGGAAGGCCCTCACTAAACTGAGTAAGTAAAGCATGGTATATGAACTTCAATGCAGAATGCAAACAGGTCTACAAAAATGAATAGGAGGGGGGAGAAAAAAAGAAGTATCTATGTTAGGCTTCCATGCTGAATTTATAGCTGGAGTCTACAATTCTAAGAAGTGATCCTGAAGTCATCACTGACAGTCCTACAATTACAGGCTCACTGTGCAACATGCACTAAAATGTCATCTAGATACTGGACATAACCAGTTCTAGAAGAACTCAGAACAAGGCAAAAAGTAACTGTGCTGCTATGTAAAAACTTAGTGCACTGCAGTCTTAAGAACCAAGATGTGGAGACAAGAATAACAGACAAGATGGGCAAAGCAGAATTTAAAAAGGTATGGAAATGGTCAATTAAAGGATTAAAGATAGAGCAGCTGCTTGGAAGAAAAGACTGAAGAGGCTGGGGCTCTTCAATCTGAATGCAAGATGATGGGGGTGGGAGGGTGTAATCTATTCAAAGCTTACTTGAATGGCAGTAAATACTTGATGGCAGTAGGTAAGATCAACATAGCTGGCAAAGAACTTTGGAAATCTGTCACCTCAGGATTGTGAACAGATACTAAAGGGAGCAGACAAGGATGCAGCCTCTAATGTTCCCAGTCTGATGACTGGATCCTAGAAAAGTAGGAGGACAGTGAGTCACAGAACGGCCATGGCTCACTTGTACTCCCTAAATAGCGACGTGACTGCCACGGTTGAAGACCACATATTTGGCTATACAAACACCAAATACCTGACTCAGGACAGTATTTACCTTCTAAATCAAAACTGGAAAAGAAAATCTTAATATTAAATATTTCAAACTGGCTTAATATACCAGGAAAATTTATTAAAATACAATTTCATGATCTAATTTTCATTGTATTCTTAAAAGGAGACCCACCTCAGAAAAGTACAGATACTAAATTAGATGTGGTGAGAAGCCTGGATAGAGAAGAATGAGAAAGAAGACAAGAAGCTTAGCTATTTCGATTACACATTACTCTGGATACTTAAGAGTCAAGAAAAGCTTGCTTCCCAAACAGCTACACACCTCTGTGCCACAGGCTCCATCTCTGAGAGCTTCAATGTCAGCAAAGGCAGCCCAAGTTAGAAGTGGGCTGCCTGCTCCCACCTGTGTGAGCAACCATCGTTATTGCTCTTTGACGTCATCTCAAGGGAATTCTACCCGGAGTAAAACACACCTTTAAAAGGCTATCTGTTTCTTCGTGAATGCCCATCCTCTCCAGGTAAATCTTAAATTAGGAGGAACAGAAATAACAAGCTTAAAACACTGAGTCACTGGCCAGTATCTCAGCTGTAGAAGTTTCTTCAAAAGTGACATGGCCACATCAAGCATTTGCACATGGCTGGTTTCAAGTACTAACAAATAGAGCAGTCTCCTCTCTGCCTTGGAAACGAATGCCATAGAAGCAGGGAGGTAGTGAGGTTCTCATCCTAATTTCTGCTTCTGAACAGCTCTACAGACTGCTCTTCTGACCCAAACCTCTATTACAGGGTCCTCTGCAGCTGGGCAGAGCTGTCTCCTCCTCTGGGCTGAGTTTTAGGGCAGCAGTATAGGGCCAGCACACCTTAACATTACTTTTATCTTGTTCTTTACAAGATGGTCTGAAAACAGCTTTCAATACTACATGATACTATGACGGATAACATAGAAGACAGGCCTGGAGCACACAACCTCTTTTTCCCTTGAGACAAGAGCTTGCATAAAATAAAACTCTTATGCAGTGATGAGGCACTGGACTGAGCTGAGGCCTGGCAACGCAGACAGACCCTGAACGAGTACCTGCTCTGACCAGCCATGCTGGATGTGAAGACAGCTGCACTTGTAGGGCCAAGCGATCCAACACAATTCTTGCCTTGGGTCAGCACCCTGAGCCCTGCTGGAAATGGATTTCAGTGACACCTCCTAGGCCCTGGGAAGCTCTAGGGAGACCAAACCATCTACCAGCGGAATCTGCTACAAGACCATGCTCTCTCTCACTCCATCTGCAGGCTGTGAGGAACAAGCATCCATGGCAACAACAGAGAAACTGTAAGAGAAATTATTTGGGACTTTTCCATGTCTTTAGATTCTGGTGAAAAAAATTACCCATTTAAGTGGCAACAAAGAGAGCTCAGCCTGAAGCTCTATAGCCACAAAGAACAACCGCTCACTCAGGAACAACAGCAGTCATGAATACCCCAAACACTACAAAGGCACTAAAGACCAATGGTTTCATCCCCACTTAAACGCTTCAATTGTCATTTTAACATTTTGTAACAACATATCCATTTTGCAACAAGCAGGTATAAAAGCAGCAAGTTCTGTTTTACTAATGAATTAAATTAGGAAAAGTGTGTTTTTTAAATAACAAGTCCATTTCTGTCCACATACTTAAACGAGGGTGTCTTGGAAGTCAACAATTCTCAAATATTACACTGCATATAACTATGAAAAACATCGTTTCTAATGTCTTTGCTTACCTTGTACTAGGGTTGGAAAAGAAACAAACAGCAAACCAAAATAAGTCAACCTGACCTAAAACAGAAAAATCCTAAATGACAATCCAGTAAAATCCACTAAATGATTCACTAACTGGTATCAATTTAATTTGTTTTGCCCCATTGCTGTTGCAAAATTTAGATTTACAACTTTCTGAAAGAGTATTTCAAATCCAAGCATAAAAAGTTCAGCCATGTTAAGAGTCCTGTGGAGCAGGATGCAACATTCCCAACTCCTTCAAAAGGATATGGACGGAAGCGCCATGTTGCAAAGGCATCGATGATAAAAATACGCTGTTTAAAATCCAATTTGTAATCATTACATACATACAATTTAAATCCTTATTACTGATCACAATAAAAGTACCTTGAAAAAATTACGAGTTTTTGTTTGCTCCACAAGTTACACAGTTCTTCATATTCACAGGACATTAAAAACCTCAGTGTTTTTGTGGATGGGTGTCAAGAACAATGTTAAGATTATGGGGTTTAGCAATATATCCTAGCCATTCTAAGTATATAACTCAGGATTACATTACCACAGAATTTTCCATATATTAACACTAAATGCTGACTCGTTAATGCTTTACTATACCCACTGCACATATTTATTCTTAAAATGTAAGCAGTTTCCTGAAGATAATGTTTATGATATCAGAGTACTAAAGTCACTGAACCCTGTACCAGAGGCCACCTACATCTTCTGCTTGCATGACTTCAGCTCATTTTATTTCGTCTTGCGTTACTTATGCCTGACCACATACCCTTTAACAGTTTAACAGGGTAACTTTTGTGATTAATTCCAATACTTAAATCATGTTATTTTTCTAATAAATAGAGATGAGAGTATCAAAAATATTACAACTTCAAACGAAACAGTTTTTTTCTTGACATGACCAACAGCCTTCTTCCAGTAAACAGAAATCAGCAAGATGATCAATTTCTGCACTATTTTTATCATCACATATTCAACTAGAGGAACTGGGAAGGAAGGCTTTCCATGGTTGTTTTAGTTGTATGGCAGTCTATCTATAGAATCCTCTATTCAGTTAAGTTTCCCATACTGTTCGGAGAAATATTGCAACTGGCAATTTGGGGGCTTTCCCAAACAGAAATCAAAGCAACAAAAATAGAAAGGAAAACAATAAGAATTACTTATCATTGTAATGGGTATAGACAACACATAACAGCAAAGAAACAGGAATTAATACAAACACTGAGATTCTGTCAATTAACTAACAGAGATAAGGAAAAAAAGTGATAAAATCCCTTGAAGTTAAAAAGGCTACAAAGCCCTGTTTATTACTACTACCTTGTATAAGCAGCATTCTTTTTTATAGAGGCTGAAGTAACTTGATTATACAATAAACGCAGCTCTCCTTAAAAGCAACCCACATCTCATAATTAAGCAAGAACCCTGGAGGCTTAACCCTAAAGACAAAAACTTCCTTGTCCCACCTCAAGCCCAGGGAGTGTCGCAATTCTGTTAGCGAACAGCTGACAATTCCAACAGTAGGTAAAACAGGCAGTTTCTGATTCTTTTAATGCAAAACATGGCCAACTAGAGCTCAGCACATTTAGGTTTATGCAGAGGGCAAGCACAAGTTCAAATTCCTATAAAACTGCACCACATTTGCTTCACAAATCTGGTGGACTTACTGAACTTAAACTAAAAGTAATGTTTCAAACACACTTGCATAACGTTCAAGACCAGTTATGTCCACCTGAACCTTATTCTACCCAGTTTCATTATATCTCTTCCCTAATTTGTATTCCCATATCCTTTCTCCTTTTATTCCAATTGCTCTTCAGATCTATTTTGTTCCTTTCAGCTCTTCTCCCGTCCTGCTTCTTCCCTATCTGTGATTCAGAATTACAGTACCAGCCTCTAGTTTGCTCCTTTCAATTCTCTCAACTGGGAAGTCTATCTCTTCTCATACACATCCAGCCATATACTCCAATCTGTCTGAAGAGGTGAGTGATAGTCACTGACATTATTTCAGCTTTCTTTGCAGCTATACAGCCTCCCTGTGATCAAAGACAGATCTGAATTTTTGTACAAATCATTACTGTCCAGATATATGCACAACCAAATGCTGGTCTACAGAGTGTTTATCCTGCAGCTGGGAAAGAATCCATCACAACTCATACTCCCATACTTCTGCACACAGGTGTGCAAACAGCATGATCCTTTTCACAGCAGAGTTACTGAACATCTACCCTGCTTTACTGCAAACTCATCAAGCAATCACAAGTATTCTGTGGCATGGGGACAACAATTATCCATTTTAGGCTTTAAATTCTCCCGGAATTTGAACTCATCCCACCTAAAGGCCAAGGTGCAAAAGATCAGTTCCCAGACCGTAAAGCACTACAGACCAAGGGGCACACACAGTTGCTGTCCCCTCACCAGCTCTGGCGCTCCCAGAACACACAAGCCAGAGATAACAGACCATACCTGCAGCAACCAGTCTGATGCCAGGACCAGACAAAAGGCCACCAGCTAGCAAGTTGGAAACTGCTTTCACAAAGCTAATTATTAAACTGCCTTTACATTGAAATCCAAGTCAATTTTAGCCTCTGGCTACCTTTTTAAAAGGCAATCCCTGAAGGCAAACTACCTGTCAGCCAACAACCCATTAAGACTGGTAAGATTGGTGTCCTCTCCATTTGGCGGCATCTCCAGGAACATCATCCACTGTGGCACTTTGGTACTTGCACATGTATACAGCTCAAGAAAGCACCTCTTTTGTGCAACACATTCTTCTTTCAGAGGTTGAGCAAGTGCTTGTGAAGTTTACAGAACCCATAAGGAAGTTGAAAGCTTCTAATCCAAGTTTATGGAAGCAATTATAGCAGCTTTTGAGTGTCATTTTTAATGCCTTCAGCATATATGCTTTTTTAAAGGACGGACTAGAAAGCACTGAGTAAACTGTACTTCTGTACATCAGAAACAAAGCAACTCAAAACAGTTCTTTCTTGTAGAGCAAAATACATTCTCCTCTCCCAAAAGGGATACTAAATTCTAGAACTATTTACCTAAAGTACCCCTCAACTCCTACAGTTTTCATCGTGTAATTCACACAGCTGTTAAAAATGTCTTTATAATACAGACAAGTTTTCAGAAAAAGACAGGCTCATGCACTACACTGTCAGACCACAATTGCAGATACACCTTCCACTTATCACAGCAGTCAACACCATATAAACATCATGCAAAATACACAAAATGAATTATACACACTGAAGAATATCAGGAGAATGAAGTATGAAGCAAGAAATGGTATTACCCTGCACTAACTCCCCACTCTCCAGCTACTCACATGGAACAAATGCTACTGCTTACAGAAAACACTTAAGTCCCGTGTGTGCATCTAAACTAAGACAGCTTCGCACTTCTAATTGGATTCCCACATCTCCAAACGCCAATTTGGAAGAGAGAAGCTGTTTACTTCAGTGATGGCAAACAGCAGAACTGATTGTGCATCATTTTTGGAACTGCTTGCTTAATTTCACAAGTCAGCTTCTTTCAACTGATTTTTCCAAGCTGAGTGTAGTTACAAGAAAGCTTCACCACCACTAGCACAGGCTGAAGAATGTGAGCTTTAAGAAGGACAGGCTTTCCAATTCTTCCCTTTAAGTACAAGTTCCAGCACATGAGGTGAATGCTTCACATGCATAAAATTACTTTAAATGCTAACTTCCAGCTGGTCTCTGCCAAGCTTGATATCCACCTTGCAAACGAAAAAGTTGAAAATCTGAAAAGCCGTTAAACACCAAAATCACTTCCTTCATAAAAATTAGTCCCAAGAATTATTTGCAGTTATAAAAAAATTAACTTACTTTTGCTGCACCATAAGTCTATCAGACTTTGAAATGCTGTTAATTCCACCTTTAAGGTAGTCACAAAATATGACTGGTATACAGAAAATACGAAACACCTATTTTAATTAGGTCATATACAGACAGCAGTATCTGAGTAGACATCATGTCTGTATTTAAGACAATCCCTAAATATAAAACCTGACCAGAAGTTTCTACACTCAGCAAGTCAATTGGTGTACCAGAACAGCTGCTTTTCCAAGAAAACTCCAGGTACAAGTAACCAGCTGCCAAGTACAGCTCACCACATACCAGGGCTTGTCTGAAGCCTGTTTACCTATTCCATTATCTTAAAAAGCAATGGTAATGCCAACAAAGATCTCTAGGTACTGCCAGGATTACTTTAGCAAGTACACCCGTCTTCCATACCCCTCCTTTCCTTATAGTTGACACAATTTGTAATCCAAGTGCAGGCTTCATTGGTACCTGAGACATGCACCTCACTCACATTTGCTGTTGGTGGAAGAGAGAGAGGTGGTAAGAACATACAGAAAAAAATAAAGAAGAAAGTGTTATTAACTGAATGAAGCTGAAGCCTTGCTGTTTCAAGTCATAACTATAGACCTGACTTGCAAAAAAACCCCAGTCTTTGCTGTCTCTGGTTTTTTCAACTATCAGTATGAATGCAACATGAAAAACTGTTTCAGTAATGTTTTCCAGCCCCTGCCAGGTAAACCTCAGCTTTAAGCACAGTTTTAACCTACTGTCAACCTACTATGAGGCAAGTGACCTGCACACAGACCTGTGTCTGAAAATCTGACTGCAGGTTTCCATCTAAGGAAGGAAACTGCTACTCAAGGAAGGATGTCTGCCAGCCCTCCAGGACAAACATGCAAGTAAGTGCCTTTGGTCTTTAACTATGTTGTTACGGGTGTGGTTAAACAAGGCTGCTAGGGTGACCTAATACTTAGTATTTTGCTGTCATCAGAAGGGACACTCCTTTCTGCCCTCCCTCTCCCCCCAGCCATACAGTCTGTCCCATCCCTTGTCATCACAGCTACAAAAATAAGCCAATTCAACTCGCTACCGTGGCAGAATACTGTTTACTCTCACACAGTGTTAACTTTCTGATGAATAAGCAAGTTCAACCAGCTCACTGTGTGGTCATTTAAGCTCCAGCGAGACCATAGAGGAAGGAGTAGGAATATGGCCAGTAGTGGAAGCCCATTTTGATAGCATGAGAAAAATGTCCAAATATAAATATAGATATATCATTTACTTCAAAGGGTTCAAAAACAAATAAAGGCATTTTTTGACCTCCCATACAAGTTACTGCTACTATTTGTTGTTCATGAAAAATCACTGAACAGAAAATGGGGAAGGTAGCTCACTATCTGTTACATAATGTCATTGATTTAGAAGACTTTCAGGGTAAACTCAAATAGGCCCTGACCTGAGTAGTTCTCTTAGAAAGTAATTTCTAGGCCTAAAATACACCGGAGCTGTGCACTGTGAGTAGAAAAACCATTACAGCAATAGAGACTTGTAATTTCAATGCCCTCTTGAGGGCATCCACTTTTTTGGTCACCACTTCTCAGAAAAATAGAAAGGCTTAGAAGAGCAAGCTGCTGGTTCTCTCCTGTCTCGTGAGCAAGGCGCTGACAGAAAGAAGTAGCTAATTATTTTGTTGTTGTAACTTATTTCATTATAACTCACTGATTCCAGTGGCATCTGGCTCATCAAAACTGACTTTATCAGAAGTTTCACATGAGGTGTTTTGTTACAGATACTATGACCAAAATTCATTTGTTCAAGTGATGAAAAACTAGCCTTCTATAATGTGTGAGTATGACTCATCCTCAAGTCAGCATAGACACCATTTCTCATAATCTTTACTTGAAGTGGTAAACAAGTAGTGACAAAAACAAGAGTTACAGCCAGCGTATCACACAACAGACTGCACTGAAAGAATGGCATCCCACACACTTTACAAATAGAAACAAGAACGGAAACTTCATTAGTAACAACAGAGCTGATGTGCAAGATGCCAAGTCAACAAAGGAAAGCTCAGTAGTCACAGAAGCAGTGATACCTGCAGAGAGAGAAAAAGGAACATGTTTTGTAGAAGGCAGGTAGAGAAAAATGAAGGAAAACTAAGAGAGCAAATGTGCCAAAAAGGAAAATGAGAGTATGCTTACAAAGGAAAAGGAGAAAAATAAAATGCCACATCCCTTAATAAAGTTTTAAAATATAGTAATGAAATTACTCTCAATTAACTGGTAAGAAATTGTTATTTAGACAAGGAAGACAAAGGGAAAACTACCATGCCTGGCAAGACTGAAAACAGAACAGATGAAAGGGACTAAGCAGTCAGGCTTCGAGTTCAGATTGAGTTATATTGGCAAATCTGAGTAGGCAGGACCTTTGGCTTGAAAAGAAATCACCCAGACTTCTCTGAAGTACACTCAAAAGATTTCTTCTCTCCCATAAACAGATTAAAACTAACAAATGTGGAAGAGAGGAGGGGAAGAGACCACAGACACAAAATATGAAGTAACTGTACTCAGCAGGGATTCAGGAGCAAGGAAAGGAAGAGGATGTTTAGTCACTACCTTCCAGAAGTATTGAGATGAAGCTGCCCTACCTCTTCCTACCTAAATTACCTCACACTTGTATAAAACAATGCATATTGGATTACAGGGCCTCAGCACTTAACTAAAAAGACGAAAAAAAAATTGTTACCACATACTGTTTATGAACCATTTTCCAGCTACATGAGGACCTTTAGAAAAAGTAGATTTGTATAAATTTTAAGCAGTCTTCGGTAGCATCCCCTTGGGTGTACAGAGAAGTCCTGTACAGCTATGCACATTGCAACCCATACCTCTGACCTCAAGGGGAGGAACTGGAACATGGTCCCAGAAAGGATTATATCCTGGGAGCGTCCTCTTGTCTTGGTACAAGAGACTTCTCACTCGTTACCACACAAACTGGGTCCTACATATAAAACATTTATAATCTATGCTACGCTTCCCTTCCCAAAATCTTATGAATGAACAATCTCAGGTGGACTGTGACTCTCTCCCTCAGAAAACGGACATGCAAACAACCCACCACATAGAAATTACACGACTGAACTCACTACAGAATAGTGTGCTACAGCTTTCCATCTGCACAGTCACTCTGATATAGTTGCACTCTCCTTTACTTACTTTCTTTTCCTCTGGCTCTGAATGAACACACACAGCTATTGAAATGCAGCATTTCATTCAGTTGTCCTGCAGTGGTTGTTCATGTGTCCGTACCCTCGGGTCCCTATTACTGTAATACACAAGGGCTTCATAAACTGTAACTGGCCTCAGAATATCTGATAAGACAGGAAAAGGCTGTATATATAATAATCACTTGTTTGAGCCGAGGCACTGGACAAAACACTATTTGCCTACATCAGACAGCAGTGTTGCCTGAACAGTAAGAACCCTACCATGGATAAAATCATAAGGTTATAAAGGCATTTTTACATTGGTATAGCCAGTTCCATATGGAATAAGACATTGCATGTGAGATAAGGTTTCTCTATACTGGCACAGTCTGACCACACCAGAGCTTTCAACAGCATAGGCAGCACTTTTTAAAAACTCAGAGCTAGCACGATGGCAGCAAGGCACACACAGTTGGCTCAGGATCTCAGGACAGAAGCAGCAGGAGGTGGCAAATCAACCCAGACCTCCCAGCTTCCATGTTTTCTTCACAAGTCAAATATTGCTGATGCTCTTCACCCTGTTCTCTTTTATTTTGTTCACTTTCAGGACTGACAAGAACCAAAGCTTGCAGAAGCTCTGTAACCAAGCACTTGTTTAGAGTTCACCTTACACTGGGCATTGCAATACAGGAGTACTATGAATCAACTTTCGTCTCTCCACTATTAAGGAAAAACTGTCCTGTGACTTAAAGGAAGACTAAAAACTGGGATAAAGACAGCAAAAGTAAAAACTGGGATAGACCTTGGGACTGAACTGAAAACCTCACACAGTGAGCAGGTCTTTCCGGCTGACAGTTTCTTCACGAGGTAATGTTCCATGATAGATTCATTAGGCAATGCTTCCAAGGCACTCAGTGTAATGACAGGGATTAAAATACGACTTGCAAATTGCTATGTTGGGTAAAAAAATTAAACTTTTGCCTGAAGGGACAAATAATAAGCAAAGTTCATCTCTACTTCTCTGTGTTTTGCATTCTACTCTGTTTTTTCTCTAGATTCAGAATCTTGGTTACCCCACTGCTTTTAAACTGATTCCCTGAGCTAATTAAGCTTATTTGGTCATTAGTTTGCCCATCTGTTTTTCCTCTCCATCACAGAAAGACCTGGACCTCACTGGCCATTATCAGCCTAGTCTGATAGAGCAGAAATCTCAGAGACATTTTGGATCCCCTGTCAACCAGCAAACCAGGAATACTCCCCCAGCTCTTTCACCCTGGTTGGCAGCAGGGAGCCAACTGATCAGCATACACATACCAGGCACCAGCAAAAACATGCTCTGCTCCAGATCAGTAAAGGTCCATGCCTTCTCTGCCTGTGAGAGGATGAAACCAAGGTCACCAAGTCACAGCACATAAATAAGTAAGACTGGGCAAATCTTTATAAAGGGGGCATCATTAGTTCCAGTGCTGTAGTGAGTTGACTCTGGCTGGATACCAAAGCTGCTCTATTACTCCCCTTTCTCAGCTGGACAAGGGAGAGAAAAAATATAACTAGATACTGACAGGTTGAGATAAGGACAGGGAGAGATCACTCCCCCATTACCATCACAGACAAAACCTCAATTTCCTGAAAAGTTAGTTTATTACCAATCAAACCAGAGCAGAATTATGAGAAATAAAAATGAATCTGAAAAACACCTTCTCCCTACCCTCCCTTCTTTATGGGCTTAACTTTATTCCCAATGTTCTCTACCTCATTCCCCACAGCAGCGCAGGGAGACAGGAAATGGAGGTTGCAGTCAGTTCATCACATATTGTCTCTGCCATTCCTTCCTCCTCAGGGATGAAGGCCTCACACTCTTCCCCTGCTCCATTGTGGTGTCCCTCTCACTGGAAACAGTCCTCCATGAACTTCTTCAATGCCAGTACTTCCCACAGGTGACAGTTCTTCACAAACTGCTCCACTGTGGGTCCCCCCTGGGATCACAAGTCCTGCCAGCAAACCTGCTCCAGCATGGCCTCCTCTCTCCACAGATCCTGCCAGGAGCCTGCTCACAATGCAGGCTTCCTACAGGGCCACAGCCTCATTCAGGGATCGACCTGTTCCAGCATGGGTTCCTCCATGGGCTGCAGGTGGATCTTTGCTCTCCCATGGACCTCCATGGGCTGCATGGGGACAACCTCCCTCACCATGGTCCTCACCACAGGCTGGAGACAAATCTCTGCTCTGGCACCTGGAGCACCTCCTCCCCCTCCCTTCTGTACTGATCTTGGTCTGCAGGACTGATTCCCACATATTCTCACTCCATTCTACCATTCCTATTGCACAGGTATTTTTCCCCTTCTTAAAAGCGTCATCACAGAGCTGCTATCACTGACGCTGATGGCCTTGGCCAGCGGCTGGTCTGTTTTGGAGCCAGCTGGCATTGGCTCTATTGGACATGGGGGAAGCTTCTGGCAGGTTCTCACAGAAGCAACCTCTGTAGCCTCCCTGCTACCAAAACATATCCACGCAAACCCAATACAACTGCTCAGAAATCTGTGCCATACAAAACTTCTGCCCACAAAATTCTCAACTCTTGCTCTGAAGCATTCCAGGGCTGTTTCCACCTACATTTGATTTAAATTTCTTTACCCATCCTGTCTCACCTCACATGCTTTAATATCTCGACAACACACTCTTAAGAAACTTGTAATAGAGAGAGCTCTGTCTTTGGCAGTACGGTCACTCTGTGTTTACACCTATTTGTGTATGAAGTAGACATTCAGACTGCAAACTGAATTATAACTGCAAGCCGTATCTGCTTTCGTTATACCAGTGGACACCTCTGCCACCAATTACTACCTGCATCTATGCATGACAGGCCATAATAAAAGTAGCAATAGATAAAAATATTACAAAACCATCTGAGGCTATAAATAAATGTAACTCTAACATGAGAACTTACTTCCATACCATAATCTCTAAAGTGGTGTAGTAATCTTTGGTTTTTATTTTTTTTTTCAACAAAGCAAAACAGACTTAAAGCAGACCCACCTACATTAAAGAGATACATGAAAAATCTACCTCAATTCTACACCCTATGGAGAATTCCAAACTGCTGAGGACTGACTACTTTCATTTTCTTAATGCTACTGCCACCTAACAGATTTCAACAGCAAAGCCACCAACCCACCAGTGCTCAAGGTTTTCTGGGAGAAATGCTTCAGAGACAGGCAGGAACCAACCTACACACAGCCTGGGAAATTGGCATTCACACATGCTCTAGCTGAACACATCACTAAAAGGGAAATAGCACTAAATGAGACAAGGGAATCTTTAGCAAAAAAAATCTCAAAAAAACCCAAAAGTCAATTTCTCCTAATCAAGAGGACAGCAAGCAGAACAAGTAATTTCCTAACCTTTACATTTAGAACAGGCTGCTGCTTTAAGCATACAAAAGCTAAGCCAACATGTTTCAAACTGTTCAAAATCTACAGAACTGACAATTTGGTTTTCTATTTCTGTCTGCTTACCCTGCTGCTTCTGCCTGTAAACATTTTGTAGGAGGATGTGAAATTCAACAGAGAGGACTCTGAACTATGAATGACTCCACAGTGGCACATTCTTAGAAGTGCGTGGTGGTGCCTATGAGCTCACTCACACATGATAACGTCACCGGTTAGGGTCAATTCAAGGCAGCTACAGCTCTACTTGGTTACAGCTGAATGTCAGTTCATTAATGTTAAAGTGCCCTATCCTCACCCCTAGTGGTAATTCGAAAAGAGAAGAAAAAAGAGAAAGAAAAAAAAAAAAAAGGAAAAAATATGTCAATATTTATGGGGAAAATTAGGTTATGAGGACAGCTGGTAATAAACTTTGATTCTTTGCTGGTCTTCTAGTAAAAATATGCACTGAACACTGATGTTTCATCTCATTAGGCCTAATAGTTTGATTTACCACACTCATTTTGTCCAACTTGATGACTTGAAGACCTCTGTACATGTTGCATAATTTACTCTGAATGCTTAAATTCTGGATATTTCATCTTGTGAGGTACCTATGCAGTAAGTATTTGCTTCTTGGTCTGTATTAAGAGCATAACTAGCTGCCTGAAGTAGTAAAACATAATATAAAAAACATCCCAAGGACTTATCTACACAGGGCTGAGGAAAGAGTAAATTAGGTAAGATTAAAGTAAGACACGCTACACACAGATATTCTCACTTCAAATTAGGTATACACAACTCACCTTTAAATATACCTTGACCTGATCAGCCAAGGTCAGTGCAACTGCTTTATCTCCACAACAAGGAAAAGGTTGGCTTTATAATCACAGTTAAAAGATCCAACCTAATAGTTGAGCAGAACATTGTCTAAAGAGATCAGAACAACTACTCATTTCATAAACACATTATTAAAGAACTCCTCATTGCTTCTTCAAATCACAGTCTTTGTTGATTCAGTCATCAACCTATGTCATATCTAAGAATTCTATCAAAAGAACTCGCTATACATGGCACACCACATCATTAAGGATCTGAGAAAAAGGATAGATGTAGGTTTCCCCAACATGGTTTTTCCATCAGCTAAACACAATGTACAGGGCTGCTTAATGCAGAATGCGAACTGTAATAACAAGGGACTTGGAACCTCAATATCCCAAAAGATAGCAAAATTGCATCTTCTGTTTTATAGATGCACATGTGAACAGATGGAGGGAAAAAACTTATAAACCAAAAGAGGAAGCAACACCTGCTTTTAAATAAAGATGCCATTTTACCCAACATGTTGCAGTTTTAAGTCAATTAAAACAGTAAAAAAGATAATATCACCTGATCTTTTTAATTCTAAAAACTACCATTTTAACAACGGTAGTATACCTTGAGTTTAGGATAAGACACATCATATACATCCCACATATTTGTTATACCACTTCTATAGAACCAATAAAAAAATGTACACCACATGGAATGAAAGGATGAAATAACATACAAAACACAGCACCTCAGAAACCTTGGTGTCTTTTGCTCATCAGAAATGTGCTGCTCAGCCAGGGAAGCTGAAAACTTCAACACCGCCCATCTGTAACAGGAAATCAAGCTAGAATACGAAAAAAGCTACCACAACATCACAAGCTGATTTTACCACAAACTCAGGCAAAACACTGGAGAGTGGTTCCTATCATTTACAAGGTAAAAAATCTGTAATCATGCACAGATTTACTGGAGCTGGAACCTCCCCATCATACAGCACCCTGCCAACCACAGATCAATCCATTTAGTGACCCAAATGCAGGAACAGCTGGTTTAGACCAAACATCTCCAAGTCCAACAACTTTTCCTCTGCCTGTAGGAGAGCTTGATCAAAATGAAGTAACATTGTCACTGCTGAAGTAAAGCAGGGTTGTATGAAAAAATCAGACCAGAGCATCTTCAAAAGACATGAATTTCCACAACTTATGAATAAGGTGTTTGATGTCTACACAGCTTCCAACTTTTATAAACTCCTTCAGCTTCAAAGTATGTACTACCACAGTGAAATAACACTAACTTCTGCCAAAACAGAGCACATTTCCACCAGCTTCACGGAAATGAGCAACACATTTGACTCAAGTGCCCTGCAAAGGCTTGCAGCTACTGTACAGCAACCCTAGAGATGAAAATCACATTTTGCATTGAAGACTCATCATATCATAGGACAACTCTTCAGAGGAAAAGTGTGTATTTTACCTTTTTCGGACCTCAGACTTCCACACACAGGGAACTAAATCACGAGACAGAGCCAACAATGGAGGAACTTGAATGGAAGTCAAGATTTTATCAATGATTAGACTTGGTATGTAGTTGCCATACAGAGGCTCAAAGAAAATTGTTTAATACTCCGGTAACGTCAAAGATGACATCTTTAGAGCTATTACCACAACATAAGAAGCAACTCTTAAAAAGTAATAAATACATACTTCACATTTCTTTCCATAGCAGAAAATTCAGCGCATCATTAGTTCAATATTCCAACGTAACAGAAACTCATCATGTTTATTGCTGGAATAAAGCTTCCTGAAGACAAGCTAAATATACTGAATATACTTTTAAAGTTTAAACAAAAAAAAAATTGTTATTTCAGACATTTAAGTATATAGCAATATTTTTACCATTAAAGCAAGGATTCAACCACTCTGCTGTGTAAATAATCTAGTGCAGCCTCAACAAATTAGCAGTGGCTTTCCCTAAGCACACTGCGTATTCTGAGAATTTTTAAGTGGATATACATTATAAATATGAAAGTAACTGAGTCCTCTGAGAAGACTCAAAAACCCTAATATTCCACATCAGCCAGAGATCCGAGGTATTTTGGTTGTTTAAGAAAGTTTACGAAGTTCAAATATATTTGCATTCTTTCTGAGTTAAACTGAAAGACATGAAAACCCTTCAACCCTCAGAACAGTAATTATAGCCATTGCTTCAGACACCAACATATTAAACAAAAATCTATTATCCTATAATCACTGACTTTCAGAATCACTGTTTTTTCCAGTAATAGTCTACCACAATGAAGAATGCTTCTTATGGCAATCTAACTATACTTCCTTTGGGAAGAGAGGAAAATAGGAAATTTTGAAGGCGGGCATTTTTATTTAAGTAGTTTTAGCCTCATTCAGAACAACGGATTGCAGCCAGATTATATTTCAAGGAATTCTGAGTAGAAACAAGTTCTTTTTTTCTGGAAAACAGTAAATTCTGAGCCCTGAATCAGAGCCAAAAACAACAACTCTAATTTGGGTGTATACTCAAAGAAGTATGGAAGCAAAACAATGAGTTTGAACACGCAAGGAAACATGAAGGCCAAGATTTGGAGGCAGAGGGACATACAGTCCATGTGCTCTGTACTGCTTCCAACCAAGATCAAGTAGCTAGCTCTTACTGGAAATTATTCAAAGAATATAATGTTTATCTAAAATTTTCTATTTTCAGATATCAACCAATAATATTAGAGTTTTTATTTCTTTGGCTACAATTTTTTAGATAAAAATCACATTGAGAGTCCAGTTTGTCAGCAAATAAAGGGCAAAGCATACTTACAAAATTAGGCCAAAATAAATAGTTTCATTCCTAGACTGTAGATGATAATTTGAGTTCACATTTTAAAGGTAGAGACAGGCAAAATTACCTCAATTCCTCTTTCTGGAGCCACCAGCAGGAAATGTACAAGCAGTTAGAGGAAACCAAGGAGAGCCACAGTCAGCCACACAGAAAATTCAAATGCAAAATTTCACACCTTCATAGTAACTGTGGTTATTTCATGGCCTCGCTACAAGGTGGAACATCACCCTCAGATATATGCAGCAACTTACATGCCTCAGCACCTCAGATTACACCTGCAGGTCTGGTGAACTAAACCAGATGGTTCTAAATCAAAAAGGCTGAGCATTTTGGTTTTCACAAAAAA
>VZTE01002776.1:252043-263437 GCA_013397775.1 Eulacestoma nigropectus
TATATATATATATACACATGCCATCTATTTTAAGCACATTCAGTAACTTTACCTAACAATAAATTACACAGTTCTCCAGCACTGCACGTTGTTGCCCATACTCAATATCAGTTTAAGGGAATTAAAAGCTCTCAGCTGCATAAGGCCAAAAAAATGAAAATGATGCAGTGACAAAACTGCTGGAGGAAAAAAAACAACAGTATTCTACAAAAGTAGACATTTAAAGATTTAATGGATGATGTGTTTTTAAACAAGCACTTTCATGCCACATAGTTGACTCCATTTACCAGCACGATCCATGGCTGCTCTCCTTTTAAGAGGTTTCCTTTATGTGGTCTATAAATTCTTTTCTTCAAAGAACAGCCATGGGATGGGTCACTTGGTAAGAATCTGAAGAGCACCGTATTTTTTAAAAGGGCATTTTTGAACATCTTCTGGAGGTTTTCAGCTATTTATGCTAGTAGCACAAAAGAGTATTTTTTTTCTTAATCCTATGCCAAGCTGAAGCAGAAGTGATTCCTAACTGTACCAGCCTACCTTTCTGCGTCCTACAGAAGAAAATACACTCTTGAACTTTCAGCAGAAACACCAACTCTCATGTCAGACTGCCCAGCTTCCAATAATGTCACTATAGCTTCACTCCATTTTTCACATTTGAAGAGTTACACTCTATACAGCCTACCCCCAGATATCCAAAGAGGTACATTTCACAGAGGAGAACATTCCAGATATAATTTACAAATCTGGCAGAATGTTAGAATTATTGCACTAGCTCTTTGTAATTCCATTTTTAAATGGGGGAAAGGTACTTTGAGGTAGTTGTATATTTAATGTTTAATGACTTACTTTCCACCTAAGCACAAAAACTAGTAATATATATGGCAAAGCTGTTTACACACACAGAGTAACTCCACATACTAGTGTTGAAGAAGCTGTAGAAAACAAAAATGGTCAAATAATCACTATTTGACTCAGTGTATGTTTCCTAAGTATGAGATGGTTTCATATTAACACAGACAAAATAAGAAATCAAAGTTAAATAGCACAAGACATGTCCAGAGAAATTCAATGGATTCCAACAAACAAAACTCCAGGAGTTCAGGAACATCTGCTCTCTTCAGTGTCAGATGAAAGCTAATTATTCCTCTTCATCAGCGGACAAATGCTCTATCCCTTCATTAACTACTTTTCCTGACAAAATCCTGGACGTTAACTGAACTTTTAGAAATACTTGCCTTTATTCTCTACTATACTTAGAAAACATGGGGCTTTCAAATATAGTCATAAAAACTTGCATCTAGAGTCTCAAAGCAAAACTGTAATACCCTATGTACAGCAGTCTTCAAGAAAGCTGAGTCCTACCCATCAACTTTTTGCTCTCCTTATTTCATAAACATCGTTCATCAGTTCCACAGTTTAATGGACTACTGATATATTTTCCATACATTTCTGCCTCATATTTCCCAGAAAAATATTCTGCACACCAGAAAGACATGTCACCCCTAGCATCCTTGGCTTTGAGGGATTTTTTTCCCCCACTAGCATATCTTAAGCCTGAAGGGTGTAAGGCATACTTTTGAAGTACTAGATGAGGGCTGCTCACCTCTGCAGATGAACCCACACAGCAGCAAACCCCAGTGCACCACTGCTTTGGGACTTCACTGAAAGCACAGCAGTGCACAAGAACACTGGGAGAGGTGAAAGCACCACAGCACAGAAGATTACACAGGAAGTGTGAGTAACCAAAGTAACCAAGTTAAAACCTAAAAATCTTACCAGTCTTCCCAGATACTCAGACAAGAATACCATGAGCACCTTTGCACGTAAAGATAAACTTTTGCAATCATACATGTAGAGCAGTCTGTAAAGGATTTAAAGCAGAAGACTTCACATGTGGCCTAGGTTTAAATTCCAGATCTCAGAACTCTAGATCATCTCCTCCCCTCCATATCGTATTTCTGACAATGCATGTGTGTGTGCATCTCTATACTCAAACACACATAAGTAGTAGAGTAAACGGAGCTGCTAGAGGACAATTTACCATGACTTTTCTCAGCTAGAATCTACTGATTTTGAACTAGTCTGCCAGGAACTCCTTCATAATTCCACTTGCTCTTCACTTAAAGGACAAAAGGACAAAATAAACAAAACCCCCCACCCCCACAATGTCTGAATATACTAAAAACCTAAAAGGCATATGTAGATACTGTATGTTCTAAACTAAACTCTAGAAAAAATTTGGTTTGCAATTATGCCACAAGATAAGAATAAAAATTAGGCTTTCACCAGATACTTTGAAATGCAGGCAGTGTCACTGTTTCAGTAAGTATTTCTGAAGTATCATAATTATTAAAAGTTATGGACACAGCATAAACATTTCTGCACTACTCCCTTTTAGAGTTGACCCACTGTAATAAATATTTACACTCGATCATAAACTGCTCAAATATTACTCTTGAAAAAATAACCCAGTTTATTCGAAAATAAAACATCCACAAGCTATTGCTTAAAGCCAAGGCATTGACACCAAACAGAAAATGTTGCCTCATGAATATCTATACCTGTCTCCAAAATCCCACAGGCATTTCAAATGCGCCATCTGGGAAAACAGCGCCATTCTTTTGCTGTCAGAGATCCCATGTCACTTGTCATGCTTGAACCTTGCCAGCTTTCATGGACACTGCAAGCCAGTGACTCTAGCTGAAGGGAAGCTTCAGTCCACTGAAGTTGAGTCTACCATGAAATAGATGAGACTTGCAGATTTGGCAGCATTCATTACCCTAAGAAGATCTTCCATTAAGCCAAACACATTTCTAAAACATGCTCTGACTGACTGAATGACATTCAGACATTCCCGCTGGTGAACTTCACTCACGCATGTGAAGTCCGTCGAACTCAACTGCCATCCCCACGTCACTTGAATAAGAACCTATACACAATCCCAAACCAACTCATGCCCACCACACTGATCAAGGAAGAGAAAGTTTAAAGTTAAGCTCAATCTAAAACTGACAGTACCTTTTTTGGGAGGTTGCAGTTAAAGCCCTCCCTGCCCTCTCACTGACCAATACCATCTGAAGTTTGGGTCCACAATTTCTGGAATAGTAAAGTTCTCCCACTCCACACAAACTTCATGCTTTTGTCTCTAGTAAATTCAACAGCTGTTCCACTAGAAAACCCAAACAGAAAAAAACCCCTAGCTTTCCATGGGCCTCAAACATTTCCCCAAGACTCAGATCAGCTCTGCGATCCATTTTGGTTACTAAAATATATTGGTAAATCTATTTCAAAGTCTCTAAAACTGAAATTTGATCAGGAAGCTCTGAGGAACACAGAAGAAAAACATTAACTTGCAACTGCTACGGTGCATGACGCTATACATACCCATGGCTTCCAAGGCAGTACCCACAATCACAAGTAAGATGGCAAGATTAGAAGTGAAATGGTCAATAGATACGATCTTCTCAAGGACAAGATCATTTTCCGCTTCTTTAGCTTTCAATTGAGCAACTGTATATACAAAGAAAAGAAAACATTCCATCTACTCACCTGCAGAGAGATTGCCCTGCCAGAAAGCTTTCATTCTCTAAGCGAGGGACAAAACATTTCTTCTGATGCTGATATTGAACCCCCCAAACTGGGGAAATACATTTATGGCTATGGGCTTCATTCATGGGGATACAGATCTGTGCCAAATGATTCAGGTTTACTTGGCCAACAACCAAATAATCTGTTTATTTAGGCTGATGAATTTGTGACCCCTTCCTCCCTCTGGGAAATCCACTCGTACAGGTCAATTCATTGTGCTACTTCTTTAAAACAGATACTTAAAACAACTAGGCAGATGAGATGGGGTACAAATAGCATTGTATGCTCTACATAAATGTTTACAGGAGGGTGTGAATCAAAAAACCAGACTGGCACTATCAACTGTGACTAAATAGTTTTTCTCTTTCTACACAGCAAGAAAAATCAAATTCTTCTCTGCAGCAACAGTCACAGATTATCTTTCTGCAAAACATATTCTTGGCCTGTCTGAAAATTAAACAATTGCCTGCATTCCTGGCAAAAGATATTACTCTGAACTACAGGGCTTGTATCTGACAAGAATTATATTCCTACTAAAAAAGTCAAAAGAGATGATGTGGCTGTAAGAAGTCTGCCTTGGTTGGAAAAATTCAGCTGCTGCTTCCCTTCTGGTTATAACTTCAGAGCCAACACCCAACTTTTCTCCTTCTAAGTGCTCTGACCCAAAAGACTGGAAATTTTTGCAGCTGCACTCAAACACTTATCCTCATGCACACACAACAGCACAGTGCAGGGCCATTATTTCTAAGTCCTATACACCCTCCACAACATTACTTATCCAGTGGCATCAATGAGAAATATCCTCCCTTTCCCTTTTGATCAGCAGGTCTCTTATGATCATCTATTGTCAGGCATTTGGACTACCAAAATGTTTCTCCAACTCAGTCCAACTGCCTGAGAAGACATGTCAAGCAATGTAACTGTACTGCTACACATTTTTGTGATATATCAAGTTTAAGAGGCATTTTTCAGACACAAAAAATACTTTCATCAATGCTACATTGGTCATTATACCCTCCAAAGAAAGAGACACTCAGCCCTATTCAAACATATTACAAATACAGCTTTATAGCTATATTTTTCTGTATCTTTTCTGTATGTTCTCGCTTCTGTGCAAGCTACAGGGAATTTCCTACGGCAGGCACCAAGGCCCACTGCAGCCCCACAGCATTACTCCTTCAGGTAACCAGACTCCGTATTAGCCACACAGAAACCCTGAAAATCATCTAGAAATAATCAACATAGAAGATAACTGGCAGCCCACTTTCACCTGTGCAGGAAGCAGTGGTACTGATACACAGTTAACAGCCCTTCCCTCAGCTGATGAGGCCAAGCCAGAAAATACATGGTCCCTGCTATAGAAATGCAGCAAAGCTCCTGGCAAGGACTGGAGCCATCCTTCCAAAGGAGCTGTTGCTGTATGGCTTTTGTTTAAAAAAAAAAAAAAGCCCAGGGTTCTTGACATTGACAAGCTATCTACCACTTTCCTTTCTTCCATTATAAGACAGACTAGGTGAGAGCACAAATTGCCTTAAATGCTTAGATCTACTTCCCGTCTGCAAGAGATAAAAGTACAGAGTGAACTGCTTTGCTTTATTTCCTTTTCTGAACAACAGACAAGTCATCTGTGGCAAGAGCACCTAATGAAAAGATTATTTGATAGCACTGAACATACAAGAAAAATCACTGTCCACTTCTTTTAGAGGCACAGCAGTATGACTTCTGGGTATCCACATTTTTGACAGTTCTCAGAGAGTGATATAGGACTGCTTTCAGTAAGGTCTCCAACATCGATTTCTATTGAAATACCATTATCTCACCTCTCCTACTGCCCTGACAAAACATCACACAGCAACACTTACAGGATACAGTATTGAGTCAAACATGCACTGTTCTCACAGACAACACGTAAATAATGACCGTCTCTCTATAGCATGGTAAGCCATTACCCATGGGGGCACGAGGGATTTTGAAGAGGTGGTGAAAGCAAATAGTTGTTATCCAAATCCAGTTTGCAAAATCTTCAGGTAGAGATCCATTTTAGGCTTCTGTTTAATGAGATACAGCAGCACTGACCAGGAACAGATGTCTGAGTGTGACTATGATGTAGCCATTTCTGACAGACCTGCATCTTGCTACCACATCTCACACCTTTCTCACCTCAAGATCAGACTGCCACAGTGCACTCAAGCCGTTACATTTTAAATCAATTCAAAAAATATAAAGTGGTATAGACCATTATGCCTCCAAACTTCCACCTCCCCCAATGGCAGTAAGCAGCACTTTGCAAACAATCTCTATGGGATGAGAAAGGACAACGGAGTTTCTGGTTTTCCATCTGAAGAGAGGGGGTCTGACCTGTACAGCACACTATGGGTTTTGAGCCTTTATGGCTGAAAGAGTATATTTTCTTGTCACATTGTAAATGTTGTAACTGGCATTTATTTTCAACATAGATAAATAAAAGAGCACCTATTTGTGCAGGTTCCTGAAAGTTCTGAAAAGTTAAATTTTTGCATTTCACGTGGACTTGGGTATTCTGTGAGGCATTCAAACTTTCAATAATCTTCTTTCTCTAGTTGCTTGACTTTAAAAGCTCTGTTTGTCTTTCAAGGCTGCTCCAGGCTGATGCTCACTAAATTCAGAAAGCAGCCAAGTAACTCCACCAGCCATATCGCTGCTGCAGGAGACAGCCACTTTAGCACTTCCCACACTAGCTATGGGTGACTAAAAGTCCTCAGAGTAAAGTTTTTTGTTGGTTGGTTTTTTTTTTTTTTTTAAAACAAAATCAAAAGGGAGAGAGCTCCAGAAAAATGTTCAAGTTTTAATTTGTCTATAGAAATTTCTGGAAACTCAGAGGTAACAGACTTTTCAATTTAGAACGGGTCTCAGTCTTTTAAAACAAAAATACTCCAATAGCTTGAACCAAGGGGTTCCAAGTGCTCTCCAAGCATCTTGCACATTTTGGCCACTGTATTCAAATAAGCAAGGGCTTTAGCATTAATTCATTTCAGAAAATGTTACAGCTGATCGTAGCACAAAGCTTTAACTGCAGGCTTTTTGCACACAGATACCCTGTAGGCTTTCAGGATCTTCTTCACCCATCCATCCAGTTTAAGATAGAGCATGGGGTGGGGGAACACCAACAGCCAGTATCCCACAGATTCGTATCACTGTGAAGATCTGTGATGAGTAAACTGAACATCAATATTGGAAAAGTCCTTTATACTCTATCTAAAACAGCCCTTAAAGATAGAATACATGAAGGTTAAAGAACTCTCTTGGGGCAGTAGAGGGGAACTCTTCAGGCTGTGGGGTGGTCTTCAGCTTTTCTTATCTCCCTGCCACTGCTTTATGACACCTATGAGCCCTATCAAGTTAACAGATAAAGTCATACAACACCTTCCAGAGCCAGAACGCATACAGGCAAGGAACATACTCTATAAGCCAGAGCTGTGTAAACAGGCAAACAAGACGTTTCCAATATTGCTAGGACATACAGAAGGTGGATCAAGGGGTAACACAGGAGGAGATCACATCCAAGAAGCAGTGTAGGGATGAGGAAGTGTGCAGAACAGAGATGGAATGCTCAGCTACTGAATGGTATGAATAAAGAGGAAAGAGTCTGTCAGCATTAGAATTAAGTACAGCAGACAGTTCTATTCCTTTTCAGACTCCAAGGCACAACTTTGGGGCACTGTAACATGAAACACTTTTCACTCAGGCACACACGTTCATTAGCTGACCCCCTTAGTGCATTTTTTTCCAGTCTAAGAATGAGAACTGCTCACCCAGCAGCAGTCAAAAAGCTGGACAGGGCTAGGATGAGCGACGGCCAGACACATAACGCTCAGCAGGCTTCTGGAAGGGAGTGATTTTCCTCTCTCCAGCAAGGAAAGCAGGATGGGCAGCTTTCAGTTTCAGAAACCAATTAGGCAGAAACTGCTATCAAAGCAATAGAGGGCCCTACCCTAACTGGATTGAGAAACACCAGGTGGTATTATCTCAATCATTTTGCCAGTTTCAACGGCCCCACTCATTCTTTCTCACTGAAGGTGCCCAGGGTGCTCTTTTCCAAGGCTCTTCCCACACACCGACCTGGACACCACACAGTATTAAACTAAACTGTCACCTAGACACCACTGCTACCTAAAAAGCAGTCACTTCTATGTAGTGGCTCATGGAATAGCTACTAAGAGAGCAACAAACTCACAGACTTTATTCCGTCATGAACCACTTTTAAAGAGCCATCACGCTCTGTGTGAACAATACACATCAATATAGGCTTACCAAGCTATTGTGCTTCCAGGAGACTTTACAATACACAAAAAACCCAGTGAATCTAAGAAGAAAAGAAAAACTTCAACAAATCCCAAGTTTGGCACCCCTGTAACATTCTTCCACAGAGTCCAAAATGAATTATTACAAGATTGTCCTTTAGATTTTGCAACCAAGAGTATGTGTTCAACACCAGAATTAGCTAAAGCAAATAAAATTGCCTTCCTCACCCTCCAAGTTGACAAATTCCGCATAACCAATTACAGATCCATGACACACACACACGGAGCAAAAAACTCTTTATGGCAAGTGTTAGCCAAGACATTATTTACTGCAGACCATCAAGACAGTTGGCTACAATTACAATAAGTACTGCTGTCTGCAAGGACTTGGTGTTACTTGAAACACTTATCTCCCAGAAGCTCAGAGAAGGAAAAAAAAAATCAATTCTACAGTCATTAGATGAAAATTCTCAAACTGCAAACTTTGACTTCTATTTTTATACAGATATTTTTGGTCATGTGTTGCATGACTACCCTTTATATTTCAGGATTATTTTTGTCCCATTTGAGAAACAAGGTACATCTGTAAGCAATGCAAGAGCAACTAGGTGAAGAACAAAAGAAAACTTCAAGCTCCTATCTGTTCTCATACTATAATAAGCAGGTTGATAGCATCAGCAAGTGGAAAAATGGAAGCTTAGCTCCCTCCTTTTGAGAGACAGGCTCAGCACAAGGAGTACACATGCTTTTTTTTTGTTCAGAGAAAGCCTACAAACCCAGCAACACAGACCTGCACAAAGAATACCCTATTTGACAAGTATTTCAATGTAGAAATCCATATGGTTGAGTGATTTCACAACCACCAAAATATAAACACAGAAATAAAAGTAGTCAGATTTCAGAAGACAAACGTATGACTTGAAAGAGATACATGAAGGCCACAGGGTTCCTGCTTTTGCAGAGATGTTAAAACCCTTGCAACATCCCTTACAGAGCAATGAGACCAGCATGCATGAGAAGTCATCTTTCCCAACAGCCAAAGGAGGAGCAGCTGTTGGTAATCTCCCATCCTTCCATTCAATGCTTCATTCAGTTACCAGCTTCTGAGAACAAAGTATCATAAATTCAATCTAATAAATTGCACAGCAAAGAGACGAAAAATCCTTGCTCACTCTTCCCCATATACCTTGGGAAGAAGAGCAACCACAGTACAGTTCTAGTTCTGCTCCTCCCAAGAAACACAAGGAACAATGAACCCTCCTCCAGTATTTTATTAATCCTTTTCTCATCCCTTGGATCCATCCTTCCTAGGTAACTGTTGCAGCGCTCAGCCAGGAGAAGCAAAAGCTGCAGAGACATCACAGCAAGAGTGACTTCATCATTTGATTTCACCCCGCCTTACAACTAAGAGCAAAAAGGCTAACATCAAAGTCAGGTTTTGCTTCCAAAAGACCCGCACCAAGACAGAGGCACTAAAGATGTGCCAGACACTCAGAAGATACCAATCCATCAATTTTCACCTACCTCACAAGGACTCTTTTGTCCCAGCTTTAACTCAAATTGGCTCAGAATGTAACTAAGTATCAGCCTATAAATATACATCAAAATGAAAGAGCCGACCAAATTCTCTGTTCACCACACAAGCACTCCACACTGGCAATAGATAGCTTGCTACATCACGTGATAAGATGTTACCAAGACTCTGCTAACCAGAAAAATAAAACCTTTTTTGACACCCTGGAATTTTCCTCACTTAAAAAGCAAAGAAAAAAAAACAAACAGAAAGTTAACTTCCCAGGCTGTCTTACATGGCCGGATTAACTGAAAATAGAAACTGCACTTCCCACAGAATCCTTGAATGTGGTTCTCTTGCTTTGTTCTGACATTTTTTTCCAGACAGCAGAAGGACCAGGAGCACATGACTAGAGCGACTGGGGGGGTTATCACAAGTGCATGCGCTTTATGTTACGGCCTTTGTTTCTCCCTCAGTGTTATACACTTGGGATTGAATCATATTTGCAAACTTGTTAGTCTGCATCAGTTAGCACCCTCTTCACAGGCAAGCATCTGTCTAGTCTCTGACCTCAAATAAACGGGAAAGGAGCATCAATGACCTTTCAAGAATCAAGCCGTAGAGCCTGAATAAGACAAATTCAGTTGCTGAGTATGACAGGCTGAGGTCTCGCTTGGTTTAGACAGCCACCTGCAGAAATACTCATCAACAAGACCTGCTTTCCATTCCATAGGCACATAAAGTAAGCCAGTAAATTAAAATGGAGTCACCCACAGTTCTCCTCCATACAGATCAATAATCCTTAATAAATACTAATGCTGGACCTGACCAAGCCTACACTGACATGTTGCTAATATGGGTTAACTGCACTCATGATTTTTGGAGTGCTGCTGGCACACTGATCTTGCAGACAACAAGGTGGACTACAGTCCCTGAGCCAAATGCTCTCTTCAAGGCTTCAACCGCAGCGGAAGACATTTCAGTACAAAAAAAAAATTAAAATTTCTCATCTGTCAAAAAGCTCACAATCTCCCGGTGCTTTGGCATGAAACACATAAATCCCGGCGATGGATGCAAGCATGCACCCACAGAGCCATGTCAGGTGTGGCTTTACTCGAGTATCAAATAGATCAATCAAATGGGAATGCATATCGAGCATTCCTGGTCCCATAAAGATGTCATCCTACATTTCCGTAAGAAAAAAGAAAATATCTCCGAAAACTACACTGTTCATATGAACCTGGAAGAACAGTTCAGTTCTTAATGTGAACATATTCAAATCAGGAGTAAAGAAATCCCATATGGTAAGCACATAGCTAATCTATAGCAACTCAGAACTGGGCCTTTTTGTATTACCACTGTACATTTGTTCAGGTTTAATACGTATTTTTAATTCACATAAACCAGCTAACCCCAACGGCCAGAATACGAAGAATGGGCACACATAAAGCACAATTTCTGACATGCCTGTGCAGAATAATGCACAGGCCTCATTCTTAAAAATATTCCTCTGATCAGAAAATTGTAAAAGGAATGCAAAGCTTGACATGCAAGCCCTTGGAGTAGTTATTTCAGAATAAGCATTTTCTTATGCCTTCTTCTGAGCATTTTACCAGAGCCTGGAGGATATTAGAGACACCTTTTGTAAGCTCCCCTCCCCCTCTTTTTTTTTTTTTTTTTTTTTTTTTTTTTTTTTAATGGGCTGGACTAAAAGGTGCTCACACCCGATCTACGGGTGCACGGAAAAACCTTCCATGCTCTCTCCCCTTCACAGCCAGGAGTGCTTAAAAAAAACTCCAAAAAACACATAATGAACGTGAATGTCACGGTCATACCTGTGTGCCCGCAATTCGTTTCCTCCTTTCGGAGGGAGGAGGGGGGGAATGAAAAGGAAATACAGGCTACGGAGCTCCCAATCCGTTTCACAAAGGGGGGGAAAATGGCTTTTTAATGAGCCAGAGGCCGCTGGCAGCGACCAGGAGCTAAGGACGAGGACAAACCCACCGGGATTTT
>VZTE01002776.1:263568-307172 GCA_013397775.1 Eulacestoma nigropectus
GGGGGGGAAGGGGAGAGAAAGGAGCTGCCGAGGCCGAGGCTGGGGCCGGGCTCCCTTCGCCGCTCCCTGCCTGAGCGAAGGGCGGGGGCAGCTCCCCCGGCCCCCACTCCCCCACCCGAGGGGGGCAGGATACTCACGGCTGACTTTCATGCTGCCGAAGGCCGAGGGCTGCTGCACCGGCTTGCAGCTCTCCGCGAAGGAGGTGGTCCTGGGCCGCCCGGACATGGTCTCTCCCGCTCTGCCCCAACGGCGATCACCTCTCTCCTCTTCCTGCCTTCGCCCTCCGCCTCGCCCCGGCGGGCCCGCCTGCCGCTCCCTCGCTCGCTCAGCTGCAGGAGACGGGTGGAACGCGCCACATGAAACGCCGGGACCCCCCCTTCCCCCCCCGGGGAAGCCCCCTCCCCTCTCGGTCTCTGTCGCCCGGCGGCGGCTGCTTCTTCTTCTGCCTCCTCCTGCTCCTCCTCACGCCGCCCGTTCCTCACACGACCATCCTTCCCGGCCGCGTCGGTGGGTCCGAGAGCCGCCTCCCCCCGGCGCCGCTCCCGAGCGAGGGGGGTTCGCTGGGCCTCGCTGCCCCCACCCCGGGCGCCAGTCACATGGGGCGGAGGCTCGCGGCCCGGCTCCTCCGATCCCGCCGCCGCCGCGTTTCTCTCCTTTTATTTGCTTTATCTCTTTTTTTTCCTTTTCTTCTTTTTCTTCCTTCTCTTCCTTCCCCCCTCCCCGTTCCTCTCCTTCCCCCTCGCCTCTGAGGGAGGCGGCAGGCAACGGGACTATTTTTTTCCCCGGCGGAGGGATCTCGGGGCACCGCCGAGCGGAGGCGATGCGGCAACGAGTCGCAATAGGATCCGGTGGTGGCGGCGGGATCCGCGGCGCGCGGAGGGGGGTGAGGCGGCCGGGCGGCCTCGCTGCTCGCTGACGCTGCTGCTCAGTGCGGTGCTGANCGCGGCCGCTCATTGCGCCCGCACGGGCAGCTGGCGGCGGCTCAGGCAGGGCACGCTGCACTGCGGGCGGCGGCCGGCGGCGACGGCACGGGCCATGACGGCGGCTTCCCTGCTCCTCCTCAGCCCGGCTTCAGAGCGCTGGCGGCGGTTGTTGCTTTTGCTGCTGCTTCCCCAGGCGCCCAAGGCACGTAGGACTCGCCCGCCCGGCTGAAGTCTCCCGCCGGGCCCCCCTCCCCGTTCCTGCCGATCAGTCCCTTTGTCCCCGCTGCTGCCTCCGCTGCGTGCTGGGCTCCCGCCGCTGCACTCTGTGCGTGCGCCAAAGCCGCGCAGCCGCCCGTGCCCGCCGCCGCCCCACGCTGCGGAGCGGCCGTAAGCGCCGTCTGTGAATACCCGGCCGAAGAACCCGGCGCGCCTGCGAGCCCCCGGCCCGAGGTCGTCACGGAAACGCCCGAGCCTTCTCGGGGCCAATCCCGAGGCTGTTACGGGAATGCCTGAAAGTGGCCGGAACCAATCACGGAACCACCGCGGGCGCGACCGATTCTCCCCGAAATGAAGCGGAGACCCAATCGGAGGACGCCGCCGCCGCCCTAGCAGCGCGGTCGGGCGGCCAATGGGAAGGAGGGCTCTCTTCCGGCCATCGCCGGGCCAACCCGACTGGAGCCGAGGGGGGAGAGCCAATCAAGGGGCGCGCTGCCTCCGTCACCCAGCCCTGGGACGCCTTCAAGCCGCAGCCCGAGGCGGAGAGCGGCCGCGGGCTGCGATTGGCTGGCGGCGATGAGGCTGCCTGGCGGGGACCAATCGCGAGGCCCGGGGCCACGGGCGCGCCCGCTCCCGGCGGGGCACGGCCGCCCAGCTCGGTGGGGGCCGGGGGAGGGCAGCGCGCATGCGCAGCGCGGCCGGGCACCGCCCCTTGGCCGCGCCCCCGCGGCCCATCCCGCAGGGAGCGTGCTTGGGGCAGCGCGGAAGGAAACGCGGAATTGCGGGATTTGTGCCTAAAAGCCCTCAGTCACAGAGGTGTTGCGGTTCTGCTTCGTTGAGCCGTGAAAGAAATGGCGCTGACGCGCACAGTGCTGTTATAGAATCATAGAATGGTTTGGGTTGGAACGCGTCTTAAAGACCCTTCAGTTCCCACCCCCCTTCCACGGGCAGGGACACTTTCCGCTAGACCAGGTTGCTCCAAGCCCATCCAACCTGGCCTTGAACATTTCC
Source organism: Eulacestoma nigropectus (assembly GCA_013397775.1). Classification (NCBI taxonomy): domain Eukaryota; kingdom Metazoa; phylum Chordata; class Aves; order Passeriformes; genus Eulacestoma; species Eulacestoma nigropectus. The sequence goes on from VZTE01002776.1 coordinate 265,719, forward strand.
AGGGATGGGCCATCCACAACTTCTCTGGGTGACCTGTTCCACTGTCTCACCCCCCTCATGGTAAAGAATTTCTTCCTAATATCTAATCTAACCCTACCCTCTTTCAGTTTGAAGCCTTTCCCCTTTGCCTGGTCACTACAAGTTCTTGTAAACGGTCCCTGTCCAACGTTCTGGCAGAAGACAGGAGGCAGGAACAGTCGTGGATGTGGTTCATGAAGCTATGGTGTACCCATTCTGCACAAACTGGCCCAAGCAGGGGAAAGAAGATAAAGGCTCTCATAGAAAGTCCTCCCAATTTGGCTGTTAACAGCAAGCCTTCCTCATAGTAAACACAGTTTGTATTGAGGTGCTAAACACCCTCACAGTTAGGTCCCACTGCCGCCACAGGTAGATTAAGCTTGGCCCTGGCCATAGTTCCAGGCAGTGTTCTGGAAGAACTTGTCCTTCTTCGGGGCTGCGGAGAATCCCTGGAGGCAGTGGCTCCTAGTCCTGGCAAAGCTGGCACTGGAGCACTGCTGCCTGCTTTGACCTCAGTGAAATTACTCAGCAGACATCAGCAAAAACTGAGCACCGCTTGCTCATGCCATTAAAAAAAAGAAGTGCTCTTGCCAGAATAGTTTATACCACAAACAAAATAACTTGGACTAGCAGAAACGTATTTTGCCAGTGTTAGAGACTAACTAGAAGCTGCTGTTTTCTTTTCAAGGCATCAAAATATTGCCAGATTTACTTTTTTTCCAGCCTTGTCTGAACACCATTGCTATGTGACCAAAGAAGGATCTGGCCAAAGGCAGCTAAAATTTGTCCTTTACAAGAACTATTTTCCAAAGCAAGAAACAAACCCAGTCTCTCAAAATGGTTCTATTCAGCACTTTGCTTGCCCCAGGGCGCTTGGCTTGCTGGAAGCCTTTTTTCCCTCCTGATAATACCTACTACAAAGGCCATGGGACTGTTTAAGGTTTGATTCTTCAGGATCTACCTGGGAACCTGACAAGTGAGAGTGGTGTGCCCTAGCAAGGGCTAAAAGAGACACTGAAGTCACAGCGTAGGAGTGGTACTGCAGCCACCTCAAGCCACCCTACCATACTCATTGTTCCAGCCCCGCTCTGAGACACCACTCTGTCAAATGTTGCTTAGACGCAGCTTCAATAAGCTGCCAACAGTGAAAAGGACATTTTCTATCCTGTTTGGTAGACCTATTGTCAAAAGTTAGGGTTACACATTGGGTTTACTCTCTGAAGAGCATTCTTACATAGAACAACAAAGTAAATATGCCACCAGGCAGTGGCCAGCTCTCTTCTACCTGAAATGTACCACCAGGCATTCCAGTCATTATTTTTTCTGGCTTTGGGCATCAAAATGCTAACACGAATCATATTTTCTTATTTTCTGACAAAGTTCTTTCAAATGACTACACAAACAGGAGAAGTGACTGAGGAGAAACAGCCAAGCTTTGTTTCTTGAAAAAGTTGGCAGTCTGAAAAATAGCAGGTGCGGGAGGGTGAGCTCTTTGCTTTTCAGCATTTGCTGTTACTCATGATAGTGGTAAATAAAAATCAGACTGATGCATAATTTATACTGATGGTGTCCACTTGAAAAATGTCCCTTAAAGCTTTGTAATGATTCTACAACCTGATAATAAAAATGGGAAATCAGCTTCATTCACTTACAGAGAACAAGCTACTTTGTGAAAATAACTTTGTGCTTGTCCTCCTTTATCTGATATAGCCATTCTCTAAAATCACCCTGTTTCCTCTTCAGTACCAAAGTAATCTGTATCAAAACCACAACTTGTTTGCTACTAATAACACTTTTCTGAATACCAAGCTTATCCATCCACGGGGGGAATGCATATTACAAAAATCCCAGCTGCAGTATTTAATATTTGGCAATCCTGCACATATTTCCAGGTAATAATTAAGCAACCAAGTCTCCAAAGCCTGTCCATTTAAGTCGTAGCATCTTCTCATCCACCAGGAAACCACAAGTGTGTTTTAAAGGAAGATTGTGATGTATTTGAGGGGATGGAAAAGTATAAAGCACCTCCAATTTCTGTTATTCTTTTCATATATTCTTTCCTTAGCTAAGACTACTCTCAGAAAAACCCTGAACACACACAATAAGGGCATCTATTAAGCTTTCATCCTCAATTTCAAAAATGGACTGACAATTAAAACCATTTGTGAGAATCATGAGTGAGCTAGTTGCTTTTTTAGACTGAAGGATTCTCTTTTGACAACATTGCAAAGTCCGTATTTATTTTTGGCCCCTTGGCTGAGGAAATGACCTCCCTTTAGAATTTGCAAATATAAATATAATTGACGTTTTAATGATCAGTTTTCACAAACTATTATAATCCAGCATCTCAAGCATTAATATTGTTCCAAGTCTGGATGCACGGGGCAGTTTTACAGCTGCTGTGTCTGTGTAATGTCCAAGTTCCCAGGGAGGTTGCCTGAACACACAAAGTGTCCGAGAGAAATTGAGGTGTTATCTCTCTGAAATGCCATGAGGTGGCAGTGAATTGGAAAATTGGTACAAGTACTGGATAGAACAAAGCTCTATGGAGCTCAGAAGAAGAGTAGGGGAGGGGTTTTGATTGCTTGTTTAGGGGTTTTCATTTGTCTGTTTGCATTTCATATATCAACCATAAACTTCAATCATTCTAATCAGACACTGAATAGGCCTGCTCCAACAGGAACCAGTAGACATGCTCCTGCACAGGGAACTCCTGCTTTTTTCTTTCTCCGTTGCTTCCTTTTCAAGTGATCAGCAGGAAGATTTTCTGTTTGCTTACCTTGCAGCTCGTTCTGGGTCATTCCAACAGAAGGCACAGTGAGAGGGCTACCTCTGCTAGTCTGATAAGGATTCAGTCATTCAAGGCTGTTTTGTACCTTGCTATGCTAGAGAATCTAAATTATGTTAATGGATCTACCAGTCTTGTATCTAACTCCTTAATATTGCCAAGGCAATTATCCAGTGAACAATTTAGTGACACATTGTAATGGCTTGTCTCTTGTTTGATTGGCATGGGCAAACTCAATAGTTATGGTTGAACTTTAACTTTGCTCTTTTTTTTTTCCCCAGTGGAAAGTCAGAGATTGTAACAGTAACAAATTTACCGACTGCCCAGGCATTAATGATTAAACAATAAATTCTGAAAAGTGGTTTTGATTTTTGTCCCAGAACAAAACCCAAAGGAATCTACGTTTAGAACATACCGGTTGCATTCATGTTTCTGAGCAGGACACAAGTTTTTAATCCTGAGAACTCACTATTTTGCAATCACTTCCTGTCACAAAATATGTCATCACCAACAATTGCTTCAGAAGACAGCTGATGTTTTGCTGATCTGGATGCGCGTGGGTACACCTAGGCCTTGCAAGACTCCAGGTAAGTTTGCCAGAACCAATAAAGCCAAGTGGTCCAAACAGTTCAGTGTAACAGAAGCTACAGACAACTTCTGTATTCCAGATTTGCAGTGGAGTTGGGTGTGCAGAGACACCAAATACAGGTTCATGGCAATATGGCAACATGTGGAAAACATCAGTGACTCAGTGAGCAGGCAAATGCATCCTTCTATGGAATTAAGCCCTCCCTACTGACGTTCTGCACAGGTTTAAGGTTGGTTTTATCCACTGGCTCTTGACAAAAGCATCAGGTTTCCCATCATGCCAGGAGAACATCTTGTTCAGTTGGGCGGTTGCCTTTACCCCAGCATTTGTCTGACCACACTGTCTTCACAAATAACCCTGGAAAACAACAATGTCCAGAGCCAGAGAAGCTCTGTCAGTTTAATGAGCTTTTGACAAGTCTTCTAGATTCTTGTTTTCCGGAAAGCAAAACCTATGCCCGTTTCCTCAGGAATCTGGATGGGTTCAAATCTAGAAAAATCTTTTGGTCTCTTCTGTGTATATCATCTCACTCACATTAGATTGAGTCAAGCAGCCCAAGACTGATATCCATTTGCTCTCTCTGTACTACAGTGTTGGTGGAAGGCCCCCTGACTGTCCCATGCTCACTATTTCCCTGCCTCCCCAGTCAACTTCCAAACTGGCTGTTGAGGAGACTTTCAAAGTAAAGAGAGTTAAAGCCAGCCTGATTCCTGAGGCCTTCAGTTCTTTTGAGAAAATCTTGGAGGGATAGACACCCTTAACTATAGCCCCAGAATTAGGACTGCTCTTTAGCTGGATCTTGGTGGACATATGGGAGAGGCCTGTGCAGGGAAGAAGAGCCAGGCTGGGTTTCCAAGTCATCACAGTGACCTAGAAGTTGTACAGGGAGCCAGGCACAACAGCCAACAAAGGAGATTTTTCTCTGCTTCCTCCTTCAGACAGCTGGGGGATGTTGCACCAGGGTGATGAGGTTTATTGTGCCTTCTCACAAACACAGGAAGAAGATTCGCTAGTTCCTACTGAAATGGTTTTTGGAAATAAAGCATTGCACATGGTGCAAGGTGCCAGCAGGAGAAAAGGCTGTTGAGAATAGATATCTACATCATCAAAGAAGCGAAGAAAGCAGCAATATGCCTGGTGAAGCCTGCCTGGGATGCTGTCCTTGCTGGAAGGGCTCCCTGCAGAACGAAATTAGCGTCCTTAACTGCAATGAAATGCTCACCCAGCTCTTGCTGTTGCAGCTGTTTTTACCCTGGCTGAAAATAACTGCATGGGTACAGGTCTCCCCAGGACAGCCAGCTCTGTGAGGGAGAAAGAGGGCAATAGTGCTTGGTGGGTTAGAGCCGTTCTTGATATCCACAAGGCAAATCATGCTATAGTATGTCTGCAGAGAGGAATGATGGCTCTGCAATACACAACACATAGCAAAATGGTTGAATAGAGCCATCAAACTTTGGTCATTCTACACAGATCAGCTGCATCAGCGACCTTGCGCTGTTTTATGTCTCGCCTATGAACTGGGGTCTCTAGTTTGCAGCCCCGAATTAAAAGTGGTGATTCTCTTCAGAACCTGGGAGAAAATGCACAGCTAATTATGACGTGGCCAAAAATGTAACAGTATTTTCACTTAGTTCATTGAGTTTTTGCCAAGCACTCTAATTGATTTAATGATCCCTGTCCTCGGCTGCTCACTAATCACCATCGCACGCTGCTTCCTTCATCTTTGGCTGGCAAATGGTTACTAATTGTTGCTGCATCTTGCATTGTACATCTGGTGTTGACAGCTGTCCTTGCCCTGAGATGGAGAGACAGCTGTTTTTAAATGGAGAGCTCTCTCTCAAATCTCTAAAACATCTGGGAAAATATGGCACTGAAACTGAGCTATCAAATATAAAAAGTTAGCAAATACACAGACAGGCTAGGGGGTCTGCAAAGACAAAACTTAAAAGTACGCACAGGAATCAGAACAGAGAAGACTCTCTGCTGTGTCTTTAAAACGTGAGTCCTGGGTGTTGCCCATAAAACTTGCCTCTTTCCCCTAATTCCCTGTAGACTGCTTGACATCGTAAAATCTTTTACACTCTGCACACCTCCTAATTTGATCAGGCTAACAAGCCATGTTGCTTTTGCTTCAGCCTATTAGACATAATTCAAAAGTCTTTCTAAAAGGCAGGATTCAGGATCAGGCAGCAAGATCTAACTGGCTGGAAACAAGTAACCAGTACCGTGAAAGCACAAAAAAGCCCTAGAAATCAATGGAAACAATTGCATTCCTTTAAAAAAAAAAACCCCAACCAATCTTTTCCAGAATCTCATTTCCTCCTGAACATTTTGTGACCGTGATTGTTACGAGGAACCTATTTTTTTCCTCTCCCTGTTTATTTTGTGTATTTAGCAGCACTGAGCGTACAGTCCATTGTTTTGCTAATGGTCAGCAAAGCTTATCTCCTGATCGAGCCCAGCCGCTATTGCTCACATGCTGTTCTGCAAGACTTGGATGAGCACTCCTCTCAGACCCTGCGAGAGGCTGCAAGCCAGCAGCGTGGGCAAGGCTGAACTCAACAGGCAACAATGAGTAGTCATGTAAGGACACAGAAAGGAAATGGGTGAGCTTAAACCAGGTTAGCGTGATTGGAGCAGGAGACACTACAAATGACCCCCCAAGGAAAGAGTCTACGAGCAGAAAAGGCCTGGTAGAATTAACAACGCCTTTTTATAAAGGAGTCATTTCAGGACATCTGATTTAAGGGAAGTGCCACATTTATGTATTTTTAATTGGACTGGATTTAAGCCATATCAAGATGATGATGGCATTCTGAGTTCAAAAGCATATTCTCTCGCCTCATAGCATGGGAACAAGGGCACAATGCAATTAGCAGGAAAGGCGGCACTTTCAAAAGCAATAGAAGGGAGTAGTTTTAAATTAAGCAGTTACTGTGTATTTCGGGCACTTAAAATAGAAGTTTATTCCAGTCACTGGAAGGTGAGAGACCTCTCCAGGAGATGATTCTAGTTCTCAAGTGTGGTTGCTTTTAAACTTCCCCTAGAGGAGCCTGTCTCTTCTCTACACCGAAGGACTCTCGAAAGACCTGCCTGGTAAGTGGCTGCTGGAGTAAGAAGCCTCCCACAAGGTGTCAGGAAAACAGTTACATTTCTAACTGGACTCTGAAAGTCGCTGATGCAGGATATCACTGATGGGCAAGAACCTGGATAACACGGACCCCTTTTTATGGTAAAGGGTATGAAACCTGCTGTTTGAATTCAAATCACTCTCACAGTGTGGACGTTATGGGAACATATATAAAAATGCTCTGAAACATCTTGCTCAGACCACAATAAGGATCAAGGTCTTGAACTAGAAACCAAGGGTTGAGCTGTTTAATCATCTCCTCAAAGCTCAAGAGTGGTTCCTCTTGACAAGAAGAAAATTAAGCAACGGTGGCAGGAGACATATGGATGAGCAAAGAGGTTGTGACTAAACTCCGACATAAAAAGGAAATGTACAAAAGGTGTAAGCAGGGGTAGGTGGCCTGTGAGGAAGCCTTACTGGTGACAGTGTCCTTCAGGAATCTCAGGCCCCTTAGCAAGGGGGCCAAAAGTGCTGAGGAAAGTGGATAACATAATTGAAAGGCCACTCTTTGAAAGATCCCACTGATCAGGAGAGGTTCCTGAGGCCTGGAAGAAAGCCAAAAGCCACTCCTATCTTCTACAAGGACAAGAAGGCGGATCTGGGAAATTAGAGTCTGGTCAGCCTCACCTCAATCCCTGAAAAGGCAATGGAGCAAGAAATCATGGAAACCATTTCCATACACACGAAGAACAAGGAGGTGATCAAATGTAGTCAGCAAGGATTTACAAAGGGGAAAACAGACCTAACAAACCTGACAGCCTTCCACAGCATGAGTGTCTTTGTGAATGAGAGGAGAGCAATGATGTTGTTTGCGTTGACTTTAGTAAGGCTTTTGACACTGTCTCCCATAACAACCCCATAGGCAAAGTATGAGTTACCTAAGTGGGCAGTGAGGTGGATCAAAAAATGGCTGAATGGATGAACCCAGAGTGTCGTGGTCAGTGACACAAAGTCCAGTTAGGGGCCAGTCACTAGAGGTATATCCTGTTACCAGGTCTTACACTTTTTAACATCATCATTAATGAGCTGGATGATGCGACAGAGTACACCTTTGGCAAATTTACAGATTACACAAAGCTGGGGGGAGCTGATACACCAGCTGATGTGCTGCCATCCAGAGCAACCTGGACAGGCTGGGGAATTGATCACAGAGGAATCAGATGAAGATCAATAATGGGAAATGCAAAGTCCTGCACCTGGGAAAGAATAACCCTGTGCACCTGCGTAGGCTGGGGACTCTGCAGAGAAGGACCTGAGGGGTTCTGGAGGACATAAAGTTGGCTATGAGCCAGCAGTGTTCCCTCACAGCAAGGACAGATGGCAACATCCTAAGCTGAATTAGGAAAAGCATTGTCAGAAGGTCAAGACAAGTGATCTTTCCCCTCTGCTCAGCACTGGTGAGGCCACACCTGGAGTCCTGTGCCCAGTTCTGGCCTCAGTACAGGAAAGACATGGACTTACTGGAGTGACTCCAGCAAAGGGCACAAAGGGACTGCAGCACATGTCATGTGAGGGAAGACAGAGAGCTGGGAACGTTCAGCCTAGAGAACAAAAAGCTCAAGGGGAATCTCCTCAATATGTATAAATATCTTGTGGGAGGGAATGAAGAAGAGGGAAATAGGTGCCTGGTGACAGGACAAGAAGCAGTAGGCATTATTTAAAACATGAAACTCCACCTGAACACCAGAAAACATCTTTTTACTCCGCGAATTGTCAAAGACCTGGAGAGGTCATGAAGTCTCATTTTTTCTGTGTATCCAATTCTTTACTGTAAGGGTGGTGAGGCACTGAAAGAGGTTGCCCAGAGAAGTTATGGAGGAAGTGTTCGAGGCCAGGTTGGATGGGGCATTGAGCACGTTGGTCTAGTGGGAGGTATCCCTTCCACAGCAGAGGGATTGGAACTAGATGATTTTTAAGGTTCCTTCCAACCTAAACCATTCTATGATTCCATCTCTGGAAATGTACAAAACGTGACTGGACACAGTCCTGGATAACCAGGTGTGGCTGACTCACCTTGAATAAGACGGGGTTGAACTAGATGATCTCCAGAGGTCACTTCCATCCTCCTCATTCATGTGATGATTCTGTGATCCACTACAGTAGTTCCTGGTGTCCTATATGCTCTTGGTTCTTGTGCGTTTTGCCGCTTTTTCCCTGAGGTAATTAATTACTGGTGTAATTAATAGCACTGAATGCATGTACCTCTGAGGATGAGGTGGTTATGGAGAAACTTGAACTTGACAAGATAGTCAGAAGAATTGTCTATTAAAAAACCCCAGAGGATCTGGGAATCACGTTCATGACTGTGAGGTTCTGTACACATGCTTTCAGCAGAGCAAGCAAGGTCTAGGGAGATGGAAGCTGATGTAGTGCACAGGGCAGGGTCAGATGAGAAGTGGGAGAAGAGTGACATATGACAGCCAGTGCTGAGTACCACACACAAGAACTTCAGTTTTATTTCCCAGTTTATGAGAACCAATGCCACAAGGTCTGGGCAGTCTGGGTAGTGGTGGTAAAATTAAAGCCCTAACACTGTATCGAAACAGGGCACCAAGCATGGACAAATAAATCAGAGTCAGTATTTTCAAACTGTGCACACAGAAAATGGAGAAAACACCATTAATGACTGCCCAGAAGAAGTTAGATTTACATGACCACCCAGGAATTCTGAAGCACAGACAGCTCTCCAGGGCAGCACTCCACAAGCTGAACCATGAGCCTGTCCTTTCTCCAGCTGTGTTCCCAGTCTCCTCCTCAGCATGATCCCAGTATATTTTATGCACTAAGGCAGGATGCCATTAAGAAAAAAATATGTGATCCTGTAATTAATGTCTGTCTCACAAAAGAAAATTAGAGAAACATTTGTCAAGAATGGTCTAGGAATAATTGTTCCTGCCTTGGGAGAAAGAGATGGACTGGAGTCCCCAGATGGCTCCTTGAAGTCCCTTCCAGGCCTCTTTTCCACAAAGTCATACATGCCAAAATTAAGCCAAATTAAGTTGGTGCACATTGTTTTAATTCCAGTCTTCTGTAACTTCTGAATGCTTGATTTCAGAGCCATTTTGGCACAGACTACAGCATCCTGCTTTTTAGGATCCTGGTCAGTTTGTTTTAAAGCCAACTCAGCTTAGCAGGGATGCCATGATAAGCACATCCACCACTTGTAACAGCCCCCCAACAAAGGCCTCTTTCAGGGACTGGCAGAAACAACCAAGGTGACTGTGACCTCTCCAACTAACAAAGGTTAGGGTGGCAGCAGGAAGGGAAGCACCAGAAACTTGCCTTTCAGACCCACATGCTGGGAGCAGATGAGATGAAAATCTAAGGATGCCTTGGTTCCGTCCCAAAATCTGCAGAGCAATACGTAACACCAGGAGCTTTTTGCTTCTTGCCATCCATGTTCTCTCCAATCCTATTCTTTTTTCAGACCCTTGAAAGCAAACAGCTCCTTTGCTACCTTCTCTGCACCCTGTCCCACCATTGTCAAGTTAGGGTCTTTCCTCTCCCTACTCTTTTTCCACTAATTGCATCCCACCTCAAGTCATGCCCACACCCTACCTCTGTTCCCCTCCCAGTCACCTAGCTTGTCCTGCCATCACATATTTTTTTCACTTCTGCTCTTTTCCCTACTCCCTCATCTTCTTTTTTGCCCAACGGCTGCTCCCAAACCCTGAATCCTCAGTGGCTTAATCCTTCTCTCTGTCCTCATTGCTGCTCACTGTTGATTTGGAAAATCAGCCTCCCCCCCTTCCTGCCTCTGCCCCAGTCACACCATCCTTCCCTCTTACACCACCTCCTCCCCCAGCTATTCCAGCCCCAGTCACAGCAGGTTCTTCAAACAGATTTACCTCTTTCCTCCCACAGCTGGCTTTCATAACCCCTTCTCCTGCCATGCTGCTTCATAGCCAGTGTGGTGGTGATCACTTAATGAGATAAACCCCACTTTGCTCTCAGCTCAGTGCAGCCTCCCACTGCAATGCCTGGCAGGTGGGGTGGGCTTGGCCCAGGTAACAGGTGCTCCAGAAGCTGCAAGGACACAGAGCATACTCAGCCAGGGTGGACTTCCCAGGGAGGATTTGGGGATGGCTTTTTGTCCAGTAAGTGCTAATAAGCCTCCACAGACCTATGTGGTCTATGATTTTTTAAGGTCATAAAGTGTGGTCCAGTTTGGATAGCTTTTGTCAAGACCCATAAAAGCTAGATTTCCAGTTTGTATGGTGTGAGGAAGTGTCTCAGACAAAAAACTAAGACATACTTGAAATGGGACAAATGCATTTTTGTTAGCCTTCTTCTTGGAAATGTCCTGAATCACTTTCATTTTAACTTTTCATCAATCTGAAAATTATAAACAAGTGAATCCAAGATATTTTTATAGGAAATGCTGTGCAACTTTAATATGCAGGGGATATTATGCATCCCTATGCATAGGAATGTTAATTGTTAGATAATGCAATCATAAAGTATTTCACTTTTTTTCACCTTTGTTTTTTCTCGTTTCCATTCTCACCAATTATCAAAATCTGCTAATCGCTGCATACTCCGGGCTTCTAATATTTTACTCTTCATTGCAGACCTTTTTACTGCAGGACAAATTCCTCATTATCTGGAACATCCCCTGAATTAATTTATTCCATTGGTGTCTGCTGAGTCATAAAAATAGTGGTATTATACTGACTTAAGTCATAGGCAGTGTTAAAGGAACAATCTGCTTGAGCAGCTGAATTAGTCTGAGCAACATGCTTTTCAGCACAGTGTCATGAACTTCCCTTACACCGATCACTTCTTTTTACAAAGATGATATTCAGGTTTATTAAAGGTATTTCTGTTACCCTGGGCTTGGGCATGCTTGCTGAGTTGCTGAAAAAAAGCCACAAGGTTTATGTTAAAGGTGGAAGTCACTGTGCTCTTTCACACAGACACAGACATCAGCAGAACAGCTCCTGCTGCCTGAACGGCATGAGCAAATCAATTTCTTATATCTGTTTTGGTCAGCCCAGCATTTCCTTTATACTCTACAGGTAGGTTGCAAACTTGCAAATCCAAAGAGACAGTGGAAATTTCCCTGTAAGGAAAGCATGTCTCTCAACACTTCCAGGCACGTTGCGGCAGAACAAAGCGGTGACCCAGTCTTTCATCTGCCATCCTAAGGGTAGGAAGATCTTTAGAAGTCAATGTCTCATTTATGACTGTGCATTAGAATGGCCTAAACTGGTGACAGAGGGAAATTATTTTACAATAATCCTGTAAAAGGAGAGACAGAATCTCTGTTGCTCAGCTGTTAGCTGCACAGGGCTTGGCACCGATCTTGAAATCAGATGAATAATGTTGGAAACAATATTGTTCCTAGATTCCCAGCTGTACCGGAAGGTAGGTGGCCAGTGCAAAACCTACCCTACCTCCTGCTACTGCTCCAAGATTGATGCTGTCTGGATCAGGGGGAGGATAGCCCAATTCTGTAAAATAAATAGGCCCCTGCTGTGTCCAGCATAGAGGTGTCATCTCTCCTTATAGGAGTGCGGCCCCCCTGCAGCCCAGGGTCTGATTGCATTGCAGGGCACTCATTTTCCCCAGTGGAAAGCTGCAAGACGATTTTTTTATTTAACTGCTTTGCCAGACATACTTCACATGCTTGTGGGGTTGTTTCTAATACTGTCATTATCTAGAAAAATCTTTGCCTAGTGGTAGAAATCACATTCTTGCTGATGGGGAGCAGAGTTCTTGTCTAGTTCTAATTGATGATTGTCAAATTCCAATTTTTCCAGACGGTGGGATGATCCTGAGTAAGTGGGATGTTTTTCCTCTGTGTGAGAACACAAATATATGCATGAACATCCACAGAAATATTATTCAATTCACTAAAACCAGCTGTTGTGAACAAACCACCCACATACGACAACTTCTTAACAGCAAAAACATTGGTCTCCCCTGTTAATACTCCAGACTGTTGTCTGAACTCCTTCTCCACCTTCTCTAGCCTCTCACTCACTTTTTCCAGAGGACATTTGGGATTTTCACTGCCATCCAAAAGCTGCTGTTTGAGGCAGTTAAAAAAGACCCACCTGGGAGCATCAGCTCATGTTTTCCTGTTTGACGGGTGAACTGGTCACTCAGGCCTTGCTGGTGAAACACTCAGAGCCAGTTTTGCAAACATATAGATAGTGAAGAAACCTTGATGCAGCACAGAGAGGCAGCCTTGTGTTCACTTGAATGACAGGTGCCAGTGAGAGACAGAAGAGACCGTGGTTTTTCTCTCTGAGATGAGCATAACAGTCAGCAGAAGAGACAAGGCTGTTGACTCCCAAGTTTCCTCCTTGAGTAAATTAGACCCCATGGCATCCTTGGATACACTTTGTTATTATTGTGGGGTTTGTCTGCTTTAAAGGCTTAATTCAGATACCCTCAGGCAGCTGTGGCTGAAGGCAGTGGGGGCTGGGAGCTTTTTTCCATGAGAAGGCAGTGAGTATTTAGCCCAAATGTGTTGTGCTGAGGCACAGGAGGTACCCAGTAATGCTGGGCTTCCAGGGATGGGAGAGCCTGGCTCCCCCATTGCCTGCAGCATGCTCCTATCAGTTATTAGCAGAACTAGGAAAAGGACCTTGCCATTGGAGGGTTGTGAAGAATGGACTGCAGAAGCAGGAGAGCCCTAAATGTGTTTTTGTTACTGGCATGAAAAAGGCTGTAATAGCGAGGAAATTAACTGATACTTGCCAAAGTATAATTCACCATCAATGAAAGATTCACCTGTCAGAGGAAAGGAAGTTTTATGCACCACCTGTATTTGAGGGACTGTTAAAAATACCCAACCAAAACCCAGCTGCTTTCAAACAAGGGCTTGAATTTGCTGTAATCATGTACCGAGTATCCCACTGTTCATGGATCTGCCTAGCACTGCTGTAAATTCAAGGTGCGATTGCATCAGCTAATATTATTCCTGCCGTTCTCTTTGGTTTGAAATATCACCCGACTCATTTGGGTTAGATACAAGATGTAATTGCCTGGAAACCAGTGCACAACTCCAGAAGGGTGCCTTGCTCATTACATTCACCTTGTCCAACAAAATATCCATGCTATTCCTATGCTGGAATCATGTCATCAGGACACTGCAAAGGGTGTGCTTTCATTTTCCCCTCCTGTGAACCCCTTAAGAGGTACCAGGGGCTTTCTAAGGAACTCAGGTCCTTATGGATTTTTTAAGCCATGGGAAACTCCAAGAAATAAAAGCTCTTCATGGTTTCTGCACTTGCCAGGCACAGGTGCATCTCTCAGCAATTGCAGGAGGTGAGTTGAAAGGAAACATGGATGAACAGCCCTTCTTCTGTGAGATTATTAAAATACTAGTGGTAAATCTAGCACCCGATGGGTTCCAGGAACCCCAGGGCCATTGCATACTTGCAGAGAAAATGCCAGCTTCCTGATGACCCACAGGAATTTTGCCTACTTCTGGCCTGCCTTTCTGATGTCCTCACTCCCAATGAGTGTTTCTTCTCTCTTTTCAAAGGTGAGCATGATCCTGTCCCAGCATCCTGGGACTCCTGTGCTGCTGGAGGCAGGGAACAGTGTATACAGCCATCCTCACATGGCTGCCAAGGGAAGGGAATGACCTGGTAGCAATAAAACCAGGGCCCTCCCTCAATGCCTCCCTGCCTACCCCTGAAAGAGGGGTAGGTATGAGCTGCTAGAAGGAACTAAAAATAGACAGTCTCTTCTCCGAGTAGGCCAGGGATCCTGGGAAGAAGAGACCACATTCTTCATTGGCATGTAAAAGAGTAGGTTGGAGAACGGGAAGGAAGAACAGCTACTAACTAGAAGACAGCATTGGCATGAGAACAAGTAGACAAAAATAAGCTATGAAAAAATGTGGGCTGCAAATCAGAAACAAGTTTCCTTCTGTCAAAGTGAGGTTCTTGAATAACCTGCCAAGAAAATTCCCAATGACTTAAGATGGACTGTGATAAATTAACAAGAGGGACTTTATGATTCAGTGCTTGTCATTGCTGGGAAACATGATGATGACTAGGAGATCCCTTCTAGCCCCACATTCCTGCTGGTACGATAACAGAGGAATCTGTGTAGGGTGCAATAAATGCTGAATCACTGAATGCTTTATCTAGCTGCCTGGCAGGACAAAGTCCCTCGTACCCATCCTGTCTGCAAGAGCCTCCAAGACAAAAAAAAAAAGAAAAAAAAAGTCCCTACGTAAATGATTGTGCTCTGGCAGCACAAAGCATGCAGCTACAGATGCCTGAATTAGAAGGAAGCCAGCTCAGGTACAGGCACCTCTATACAGGGCAAAGGTGGTGGCGTGGGTGTGAAAGCAAGGAACCCCACTGTAGACACTGAGAGGTACAGATTCCAAGGTGAATGTTCTCCAGCTGCTTCAATACACCATTTTAATGAGAGAAAGAAACTCCTGGAACTGTGTGGCAGTATCCCATGCACTTGCTCGGCCAGGTGTGTGCAGGGATCGATCAGGTCCATACGGCATGACCATGTCATGTAGCAGAAAGTTCCTGCAGTTCGCATCAACCACTAAGCCATCCACAGTTCTTTTGATGGCATTTTTTCCCTATCTCCATGGAGTTCCCCAAGCACTTTGTGCCTGAGCACAAGGCCAGCAATCAGGATGCAGCTTACACTGATGCATTTGGTGCCTCACAACTGGACATCCACAGCTTTGCTGCTCTGGCTACAAGCGCAGACCTTGGGGTAACAGCAGCAGCTGGCGTTTCAGTAGTGCAGAGCTGGAGGTAGAGGCCAAGAAGACAGCCCTGAAAAACTGGATAAGGTAAGAGAGAGGCCTGGTTTCTGGGCTCAGAAGAGTAATGCTGCTCAGGAGGAGAGCACTTCTCCACAGCCCTCAAGGCCATCAGACTCGAGGAAGACTTTTCTGGAGCTTCTTCCAGACCTGTGGAGGTCATGTACAGATGTGGCTGCTCCCTCACCTCCTCCCAACCTGCAGCACAGGCTACTTGGAGTCGTAGGGCCCCTGACTACTCCTCCCCACTGTGCCACAGGCATGTCTCCACACAGATGTGGCACCACGGGACAGCCACCGTCTCCAGGGATTGCACAGTCTGGTTACTCTGGGCCGAGGACAGACACCTGAGGGTTCTCCCTCTTGCAGTACTTCCAAATACTCATTATTTCTCATAACTGCACCCGGTATCAAAGATCAGAGCAAGAGGTTCCCACAGATCCTGGCTGCTAACGCCAACACGAGGCAGTGCGGAAATGTCCGCACCAATGGTCAGCACTCCCGTGCCAGAGAGGCTGTCATACTCCCTCTCTGCCATAGCTAACAAAGCTCTTTTCATTTTTTTCCCTTTTATTTTCTTTTTTTTAACCAGGCAGCTGAATCACAATCAAGATCCATTTTTTTATTTCCTAAACAGTGGCAAGCTGACAGAGTAACAGAGGCAGACTGAGTCATGGCAGGTGGTTGTGGCACAAGAGCCTCAAGGCTTCCTGCTTTCCTGGATCTTGCCAAGGCCCAACAAGCAGGCATGGAGAGAGATCTCATCCTGGCTGTGACGTGACCCTTCCTAAACAGCCCTCAGCAAGGAAAGCGCCCAAAACTAAACACAAGATTTGAGGTGGGACCTCACCAGTGCTGAATACAGGGGGATGATCAGTGCCCTGGTCCTGCTGGACACACTATTTATGACACGAGCCACAATGCTCTTGGCCTTCTTAGTAGGTGCATCCACAAGCTATGCAGTTTTCAGATGGTGGCTGCTGGTCACCACACAGAATAGCAACGACCTCAAATTCCAGCAGTGAGTTTCCAAACAAACCCTAGGTTCAAAGTCCTTCGGAGAGTTTTTCTGCATTTAGTGGATTTAAAGTTAATTTTTATATCAGCTGTTTTTAGGTGGGTTCATGGTTGATCATTTCCTTTGACTGTGCTGCAGTATTTCCCAGCCCCAGAGCAAAGTGTTATTCTAAACACGTTTGAGGGTGGGGAGATGTGGTTTTGACCCATATTTAATAGGGTGCCTAGAGCGTGCCTGTCCCCGCCGTGTCCCAGCGTGGCGATGCCGTGGGATGTACTCGGTGGCTGCCGGCACGCCCGGCGTGGCAGCAGCAGCACCTGCTGCGAGCGCTGCAGAACTGCAGGCAGGCGATGGGGACAGAGATCCCGAGTGCCACTGCAGGGCAGTGTGCAGGGCTCCTGGGTTTGCCCCGCACAGGTCGGGGACCCTCCCAGTAAGTGCGTTTCACCCAGGCCAGAGCTCAGACAGCTGCAAAAGAAAAACTGAAAGAAAACGGTTTCCATTAGTTTGGTGATTTGCCCTACACGCAAGCTTGGAAAACTGCAGAGGCAACAGGGAGAAAAAAAGGTGATGCCAGTGAAGGGAGAGGGAAGTGAGGCATTTCACGACCATAAAGGGTAACGGAGAGGGCAGTGCTAACATGCTTTGTTCATAACCAGGTCTGGGATTCCTCTGACACCTGCCCTTTTAATCAAGCCTTTCTCCAGAAGGTTTATATTGCACTGGGCATCAGGTCTCAGCATCCTGAACTCCTGTGGAGGCAATGATAAGCTCAAATGCCACGATAAATATCCCCAAAAAGGCACACACACTGGATTTACTGTTCTTGGTATTTCTAAGATAAAAATTAAACAGAGCCTATTAATTTAAACAAACCTTATTCCAGATTACATCATCCATACAAAGACATACAGAAGGGCACAAGACCCAGAAATCAAGGTAAAAAAAAGAACCCCTTTTCAGATCCTCCTTTACAATGGCTAGCTTGTCTTTCCCCTCAGCTCTGACCTGAGTCGCACCTACAACCATGCATCTGAACTACACAAAATGCAAAGACACCTCCATGGACATCACCTTTGGACTCCATTTTCTCATTCAGATGCTACAAAAAACCCCACCAAAACCCAAAAGTTTGCTGTGCACACCCCACACCAAAGTCCTTGCTTTGCCTGGGAGCAGTACACCCCATGTGAGTGGCAGCTTACAATTTCTTCTGGCATCCATCTCCTATCCCCAGCTGGGGGTGATGCCAGTGGCACGCTCTGCATGGGCAGCCTCGGGGGAAGGAGTCCTCTGTCGGTCCGTATGGAGTGGTGTGCAAGGAGCAATTGTTGTTTCTGAGGCAGGATACTGCTCCCTGCCAGTGCCAATCACCCAGGTATCACTGGGAAAGCTCTCTGAGGAGATGAAGTTTGAGCTCCAGGATGGACAGTAGTGCTGGGTATTTGTGGGACACAGGCAGCTGCCCAGAGAAGCCAGGACAAAGCCACCACCACCTCCCTGAGTGCTGCCAACCCCCTCTCAGCAAAACTCAGCCTGCAGCCACGGCTGACCAGGCTGGGGCTGACACTGCAAACCAGAATCGGGCAAGGTTTATTCCAGATGCCCAGATTCCAGAACAAGGCACATTGCCCAGAGGGATGCGTGGCTTTAGCACTGCTGAAAACACGCAGTGTTTTGGGGGTGAGAGGGCACTTGCTTTTGGTGCAGGGGTGCTCCCAGTCACACAAAGGTGGGTTTCAGATCGTCTTTGAAATTCACCACAGGCTGGGGCCTGCCGTGGTTCTCTGTCTGGTGATCCTCGCAGTCACTGGGCTCTGTGTCCGTGTCCGTGCTGCTGCTGTCCAGGGAGCCACGTGGGCTTTGGAAGCAAACCTCGCAGCAGGGTCGGTGGCAGCCATGAAACATCTCCTCAGAGCTGCTGCTGCTGCTGGAGTCAGAGTCTGGGTAATAGTACAGTGAGCGCAGGGAGGGCTCAGCGGGTCCCCTCGGGGTGCTCTGCCACCGCCACTGCTCCTGCGGGATGCACGATGAAGCACCCTGGGACTCTGGCCATCCCAGCCACCCCTCTGGCTGGAGGCAGGCCTCCCTTGGGATGGCTGGAGGGGATGGTGCTGGGGGGTGGAGGGGCCCTCTGCCAGCCGTCTCCCCTCCCGTTCCCAGGGAGTTATGTGCTGACTCCCCACACCCCTGGCTGCCCACCTCCTTCACCCTGCAGCTGGCACGAGGGGATACATGTCCAGGGAAGCGTGTGGAGGCAGGAGGCAATGGGATCCTCCGACGATGCCTTGCCAGGTAGGGGCTAAGGGGTGTGTGGATGCCTGTGTAGCCCTCCTGGCCCACCCGTGTTTCTTCCTGCTCGCCTGAGGTGCCCCGGTTGCCAAGTGGGGGTCCTGCAGATAAGGCTGGGCTGTAGTTTTTGCCATCCAGGCTTAACTCTCGCAAGATCTCCCACAGCTTCTCGCTGTTTACGTAGCTGACTTTGGGGGCTGACTCCCAGGCTATGCCAGCTGAGTTGTCCTGGCCTGGCAGCTGCTCTGGAGGCTGCCCCCGCACTGCAGGTGTCCCACACTCCTGGGCATCTTTCATGCCACGTTCAGTGCTGTCCCCTGTGTTAAAAAGCAGCACCTGAGAGCAAACAGGCTCCTGGGTTGCATGTTTCTGGAGGGCCTGAGCATTGCTGCCAAGAGATGATGTACCCAGCAAGCAGGGGGGCTGCCACCCATCCCTCTCTGGATCTGGGGGGCAGCAGTCCCCTGGTGCATCCCCAGTCTGCCCTGAGCTCCAGGTGCAGGGAGCTGCTGGCAGCGCACGGGGGTCGCAGCCGCTCTCCGCAGACATCAGCCTCATCAGCTTCTCCTTGGCACTGCTCACTTGCTCCTGCAGGCTTTCGATCACGGCGTTTTTCTGTGTCAAACAAACAAGCCTGTCAAGTGCGGGGCGGGCAGAGGGGACGAAAACGCTGCCAATTTGGAAGCAGGCACTGCCAGAAAACAAATCACCCCTCTCTGCATGGCAAGAGCCACGCCGGCAGCATGTGTGACCTCAGCCTCCCCTGCAGCCCCCCAGACGCGGGCGTGGGAAGGGGCTCACGGGGCGGGCAGCTCTTCAGGCTGGGGTGTTTCTGCCTGTGCAGTGCAGGTGAGGGAGCAGGAGGCTGGGGGCTTTCCTGAGACAGAGCATCTCCCCTCTAAAATTAACCATGTCTGACAAGGCTGTGGGAACCAGGCTCTCTTGCACTCCTCCCTACATAATTTTTTTAAGCCCTCCAGATTATGCCTAAATTTTGGTGCTTTGGAGTGTGACAAAGAAAAGCAGCTCTTCCCCTCAGGAAGGAAGAGGCTGGTGAGGGATCACCAGTGAGGACAGGGGGGTAAAGAAGGGATTCCCACCCTGCAAAGCCTTCAGCCCACAAAAGGGAAAAGGAGAAGCTGGAGGAGGGGGGCTGGCAGAGCCCCGTACCTCGGTGAGCAGCCGCTTCATGGAGTTTTTCTCCCCTATGAGCTGGTAGAGCTGCTCCTCACTGTACACCGAGCGGCAGCTCCTGCTCGGGCTGGTGAAATATTTTGCCATGTGGCTCATGGTTTGGCTTTCTTCTTCAAAGGCTTTCCACTGCTTGAGCTGCGGAGTAGAAGAGGGTGTTATCCAGAGAGCCCCAGCCGGCACAGCGGGAGGCAGGCACAGCTCAAGCGCGAAGGAGACAAAGGGATGGAGAGGGGGAGACAAAGGCAGGGTGTGACGGGGGAGCAGCGACAGCCAGCAAGAGATGGCTGGGCGAGGGGCTGCAGGATCCCTTGGAGCCTCCCACCCATCTGAGCCCTACCCTGTTTCTGGCTCCAGCTTTTAATGCAGAGAAGGTCAGTGCCTGGCTGCACTGAGACTGCTGAGCACACTGTAAAAGCCCCCTCCCTCTTCTCCCCACTCCCTGACTCTACGACAGACAAAGACAGTGTCACGCATGCCCCCTTATCCCTGAATCACTGGTGACAAGCTGAAAACCAGCAATGTTTAGTATCTGTTTTCTCATCTAGTGTCTGCCTGGAAGCCTTGTGCAGCCCAGCTCCAGCTGTTTATTGATCTCAGATGAGCCATAGAAAAGCAAGCCCATTAGGAAAAACAAGGTAATGAATTAAAAGATCCAAGTTAAATAAAATGTTCAAGGGCCCCAGGCTCCCACAGAAAAATGGTACAGGCAGAGTGCAAGTACAGCTCATCAGCTTCTCCACCCTCAGTCCAAGAGACCTGGAGCCTGGCAGAGCATCGCCAGCAGGCCTGGTGCTCACCAGAGGGGGTTTGGATCCTTGCTCCCAAAGGCTGCTCATCCTAGGGCTTGAGGCTCTGCAGTTACACTACCTCAACTGAGGCAGGAGAGGACCTCTGGAAATCATCCCAACTGCCCTGCTCAAGCAATGTCAGATGGAGCAGCTTGCTCATGACCATGTCCAGCTGGGCCTTGAGTATCTGCAAAGGATGGAGGCTCCACAACCTCTCTGGGCATTCTGCTCCAGTGCTTTACAACTTTCACAGAAAAAACTCCAGCCTTTTCCTTATGTTTAAATAGAATTTCCTGTGTTTCAGTTTGTGCCCATTGTCCCCTGTCCTGTCAGTGGATACCACTGAGAAGAGCCTCGCTCCCCCTTCCCTATTCCACCCCCATCGATATTTATATACATTGCTGAGATCCCCTGAGCCCTCCCTTCCACAGATGTGCTCTTTCGTCAGCTTCACCTCTTCCTCCCTTTCTCACCTCATGTCCTTGAGCCCAAACATCCCTCCAAACATTCAACTAAGTAAATAACTGTTTCCTCTCCCTCTCACAATGGGAGCATTATTCCCACTAATGTGGTGGCCAGGCACACCAGGCTGCTCCTGGAGGACACAGGAAGCAGAAGTGCCTCACCTCACCACAAAAGGCTTCCTTTAAACACCTCCACCTCCTCCTCCTCCTCCTCGCTTGTGGCAAAGCCCAGCTTCCTTCTCCAAAAGTGCAGAGGAGGACAGCCTCCCCTGGGGACCATCAGCAGCAAAGAAGTCTCTTGAGAGTGGCTGGGCCATCTGGATGGCCTGTGCCTGGCTCCATCCCTGCCAGGGGCAGAAGCTCTTGGTGGGAGTGGGCATGTGAGGTATGAGGGACAGCTGCACAAAGGACAGATCCCACCACCTACATGGAGCAGGATGAGGAGGCCAGTGGCTGCCTTGCCTCATGTGTGCTGTCTGTGTGGCTGTCACCTGTGGCACCTTCCTGCAGGAGGGTTTCTGAGCAGCAGTGCTGCACTCCTTGGAGACTTTCCAGGACATAAAGAGGACAAGCAACAAGAAAGCTGGAGATGGACTTTTTACAAGGACACAGTGATAGAACAAGGGAGAATGGCTTTAAAGAAAGAGGGTAGGTTTAGATTAGATATAAGGAAGAAATTCTTCACTATGAGAGTGGTGAGACACTGGAACAGGCTTGCCCAGCGAAGTTGTGGATGGCTCAATCCCTGGAAATGTTTATGATCAGGCTGGATGGCACTTTGAGCAACCTGGTCTAGTGGAAGCTTCCCTGCCCACAGCAGGGGTGTTGGAACTAGATGATCTTTAGGTCCTTTCCAAGACAAACAATTCTGTGATTCTTTGAGACTCAGGGAACTTGCCTGGGGAAGCAGAACCACCGGGGTGGGGTGGGGCTTGGAGAATGAGCTGTGCAGGTGAGTCCAAACATTTGAGGAAATAAAGCAGGAAAGTGAGTGCATTGACCCACACGGCTGCTGCTGTTAACCTCTGAAAAGGTGCCCGTTTCCAGCCAAGGGACAGGACAGAGGTGACAGCATACCTGTGGGACAAAGATGAAGCAGTTGATCGTGGTTGTACACACAAAGATGCCTCCAGAAGTAAAACCAAACAGCAAATTGTGCCAAGTACGGAAGAAACGGTGAACTAAGCAGATGGTGCCAGCAGCCAGGAAAACGAGGTTGACCCCGACGATGAGTGTCAAGGACTGGTTGACTGGCGAGGAGCTGACGTTGTCGGTCAGACCAGCCAAGTAGGTCCCATATAGCAGGAGGATACTCTGGAAGCAGAAAAAAGAGGTTTCCAGAGTGTGGAAAATTACAGCCTGACGGTGTCAACCCCCACCTCGCACCAAGCCCGGTGAGCTCAGATACACTCAGCGCAATCCTAATTAATGCTCTTTGATCTATAATGCAGACCTGGAGCGCGCGGTGGTGACGCCGCGGCAAACGCCTGGCACGCTGCTGCAGGCCAGGAGTGGGACTGGGGACACAGGGCAGCAGGGAAGGCGCTGGTGGGCACGGGGGTCCCAACCAACAGGTGTGAAGAGCCAAGAGTCAGCTCAGCAGGTGGTGCCACAGAGCAGGGGATGGCTGGGAGAAGTTGTGAAAACCACCCCTTGGGCAGCCTGGAGCAGGAGAGCAAAGGCAGACAGGAGGCAGAGGTCTCTGCAGGGATGCAGCAGTGGGTGCCATCAAGGAGCAACACATACCTCTGAAGGAGCAGGAAGGATATGAAGGATATCCAGAAGAAATTCAAAGAAGAAGGCAAGGAGAAATGGAGGTTTAAACTGGAGGGAAGAGGATGTACTTGGTGCCTCTTTAAATAGCAATAATCCAGGAAACTACCAGGTGCAATTCTTCTCCCTTCCCTTTGTTGTTTCCTGACTCCAGCAGCAGGGAAAGGCACTACAGAAGTGCTCTGTACACAGAGGCTCTCCCTTCCCCCACGCAGACCAGTTGTCTCAGAGCAGGCTGTCTCACCACCCTGCTCCTCAAGGGTCTCATGCATACATTTTTCCAGTGTGCTCAGGATAAAACTGCCCAGCAGGATGAGCCTCTCTTTCTCGAGGTGACACTAGCAGGAAACACCAAATATTTTTTGCCTGCCTCCATAGCGCAGAGCATGGTCTGCCTTCAGGATCGTTTGGAAATACCATCTAACAAAGTCCCAGCTCCTGCAAGGACCTGGAATACAGGGAATATGACCTACATTATTCCTGTGCTACCCAGTAAGTGTCAGCCTTTTACTAAGAGTCTTTGTTATTTGGGCATCAAGAACTGCTTTGTGACGTGAGATGCAGATGTTTTTTAGACCCTTCTGAACCCCTCTGTGCTGTGGCTGCCTGATGACTGTGATGGTCACTGCCAGGGTTAAGGTCTGGAGGGACACAGGCAAGAGAGGTTCATGTCCAGATCTCTGGTGAGACTCCCAACTTCAGAGCAGCATGAATTCTCAAGGTGGGGCTGTAAGAGTGAAACCTGCCTTGCTGGGAACCAGGCTGGCGCCTGACCCGGCTTTGTAGAATCTGCACTGGATCATAACCCTGTCCACCACAGGGCACCTCCAAATGGCCCAAAGGCAAGCCAACCCCTAATCCCTGGAAAAAAACAGCACCAAAGTCCCATTTACATTCATACAGTCTATCTGGGACACAGACAACAGCACTGCCATCTCATAAACTAGGACTCTCAGTAAGCACAGGAATAAGTGGTTTGTTTGTTTGTTTGTTTTGAACTTGAGCAGACGACTTTGCTCCTAATTCCAGGCATGTCCTTGGCAAGTAATTTCTGTTCATTGCTCTGTGCCAGTAAAACCAGGATAATACACTAAGTGTCTTCCCAAAGGGCTGAGCACATTAAGGCTGTGGATGCTAAATGCTATGTATGCAGAGAGATAAAGGCTCCTCTCACTTAGTGTAAATCCAGACTAACTCCAGAGAAGCCACCAAGGAAGTACTGTAGGACCCCCAGTAAGCAGGAAGGAACAGGGCCAGATTCAATGCAACACTAAAAAAGATTACCTGGAACTGATAAGTGGGATGTTTTATTTCCAAAAGGATTTTGTAAGGGCTGTAGGCAAAGACAGTACCTGTCTAAACCCTAACATAAACTGAGGAGGAGACACAGCACTGAAAGCCCAGGTAATGCCTACATTCCCTAACACCAAAGGACTTTTAAGGACAGTCTAGATTAATGCCTTTGAAATTAAGTGTAGAGGGGAGAAGCACTTGGCTGCGTTGTGAGGTCCCTTTCTGCTCTTTTTGCTATGATTCTAGGTAGATGGTCAGTGAGTATGACATTACAGTGAATCACAAAGGAAGTGCCTGTGCTGCACGCAGAGATGAAGCTATTCCCAAAAAAAGGCTGTGATCTCACAAGCTTCATCAACATCAGCTTTCTGAAATGTGTCCAGCCTCTGCCATACCAGAGACACATGAGACCACAGATAATTACAGCCATAATTATACCGACATAGTTACATCAGTATAACTAACACTGCTGGAATAAGGATGGCCATGTGCAGAGATTCACCAGTGAAAGTGCACCTCAGAGGTATAATTAAGCTGATAAGCATCCTGTAAAGGTGGGGACCAAGCACTTGTCATCAGCACCTCCTTGGTTTGAAGTCATAGGACTCAGGGGCTGAGCCACCTGGTGTGCTTTTGCAGTGGCCATTCACTGGAGTCTTCAGGGAAGGAGTGTGACATAAAGAACAGCAAGGTGTGGGTTTCAAGAAGTGAGATGGATGAAGCTCAGGGGGTTGCTGGGAGAGAAGTAGAGAGACTGTATGTGCACAGTGTACATAAAGGAGATGGTGAGGCAGGGAAGAAGCAGCTAGCAGGGTTTTCACCCTTTCCAAGATGGGAAGGACTGGAAATAGGAGGGCTTACAAGATGAACAGGAGTAGCTGGCATCTGCAATAGGCAGGTAGCTTGGGAGGGCAGCGAAATGACAAATGCTGCTACACAGTTTAGGCTGAAAGACAGGGAAGAGGCAAGATATAATGCAAGAATCAGTCAAGAGGTTACATACCTTAAACCCTAAAATGAGAACGAGCCAAAGATCGGAATAGAGCGATGCGCAGGACTGCACCCGGCTCACGGAGCACGTCATGCCTTTCTCTGTCGCCTACAAGGCAAGGGAAAGGCAGAAGTGAAGGCTGCAGCCTGGCACAGACCGGTGGGAAGAGGCATTTAAGCTGGTCTCCTCTGTAAATTTCTGAAAGGAGAGGTCAAAGCTGGGGCTACCAGGGGCAGAGAGTTAAAGCGAGAAGATTTTGGCCTTCTGCTGCCAACAGGGCTGGTTAAAATTTCTCTAAAGCATCTGCAGATGATCTGCACAGACCTGGAAATTTTGCAGTGGACTCTCACCTCTGTAATAGACCAGACATAAACCAAATCCAGAGTGCCCAGAAGGTTTTCTGCCTTCTGTTTCTTTCTGTTGTTTTTCAAAGACCACCTCCAAATGCCTGGCCACCCACCAACTTTGTCCACAGAGTTCAGACAGGACACAGCAAAGCCCTGCACGACCCCTCCTCATCCTTTTACCCGCAGTGACACGCTGAGGCTTCGGAAGCACTGGACTGGGTCAGAGAACACCCATGTCAAGAGCAAGACAGTGTCTGCCAGCACCAACGCTGCCACCATCGCCAGCAACTGCAGGTCTTTGATAATCTGCAAACACACAAGTAGTAAAAGTTACTACGGGGAACAAATGGACACCAATGACCTCCATCCCCCTTGGGTCCCTTTCTGTTGTCTGTCTCTTTCAAGAGACACGTCCATCCAACTACTTCCCCCAGAGAGGTGTCCAGCACCTACATTTGAGTTGGCCACAGGATCTCCATCTTCAACTCCCAAATTCTTGGAGACCTTATCAGGCTTGGGGCCACATATAAACCCTGCCTGATGGTGTCGATAGCAGGTAAATGCTATGACAGAAAACAGTTTTTCCAAAACAAGACTATCATCCCTTATGCTCACATCACCAGCAGAGACAAAAAAGGTAGAGAAAAACACCTGGTAGGATTATCATTTTGCAAGTTTAACACAGATCTCAGTGTGGAACAGGAGTTCTTGCTGGTACCTAGTCCCCCTGC
This sequence comes from Eulacestoma nigropectus, assembly GCA_013397775.1. Lineage (NCBI taxonomy): Eukaryota > Metazoa > Chordata > Aves > Passeriformes > Eulacestoma > Eulacestoma nigropectus. The sequence goes on from VZTE01002776.1 coordinate 291,890, forward strand.
AAACCCTCTTTTCCCATCTTTCACCTGAGACCTACTTTTTTCACTGCTGGAAAGTGACCACTGAAAGTTTTAAGTGCACTGTTATGTGCATGAATTTCCCATTTCCTTTCCAGTTGCTGAATCCCCGTCCTTAAGTGCTGCAGAGGAGTGCCCAGCACTCCTGCCTTCAAGAGCAGATGGGATGCATCTGGTGATGGCCCTACATCAGATGCTTCTGAGGACACCTGGTTTATTTTCATCCCACAAAAACAATCAGCCCAGACCTGAACACAAACACTGGTGTGTAGTGTAATGAAGGCATGTGGCCAACGTAAAATGAGAACATTGCTCAGTGATGGGGCTGGGACTCCACTGGGGAACCCGCTTGCTTGTAGAATGGAAAAGCTCCTGCCTGTACAGGAATGTATTTATTCCTGTACAGGAATAAATGAGGGGCCCATGCCCAGCCAGGTGTGAAACTAGACCTGTGATTATGGCATCCATCCCCATCATGTGCCAGTTTTATCTGTATCCCACACTGGTTTGGGACTTGCTGGTGTTTGCCCTCCTTGGTAGATTTGCCCCCATCCCTTCCCACCTCAGGCGCTGTGTACTCACCACCCGCTTGTCCGGCACCCTCTGGGTGAACACCTTGTAGAGCCGCCAGCTTTTCCCCAGGACAGGACCGAACACCAGGGAGGTCCCCACGCACAGCAGGCAGAGCCTCACCTGCCAGGGGGCAGAGCGAGGGGGCTGAAAGGGGCTCGCAGGGACACCACACACCCTCCCAGCCTGGGATGCGGTAAGGATGGATGGAGACATGTCTACAGTGTTTTGACTTCTGGAGGGTGGTATCAGATACTAGAAAGCTGACCACAGGGTGAAATAAATTCAGAGGCACGTATTCCTCTTGTAGGCATGCCTGCTGCCTACCTTTTCCTTCCCATCCCTAGAGACTCTCGTTGGAGGAGCAGGCAGGGAAAGACAGGCAGCTTGTGAGCAGCAGGGGCACAGAAGGTCCCAGCACCAATAAATCCCTTGCTGGCACCTCTGTTAATTATCCTCAGCTCAGTGGCTGAGCAGGATGCAAGGTGTGCGCTGTCCCATGTCCCACTTCCCCACATGGGTGCACACCCACTCAGTCGGGCAGGGTGGCTGCCTCAGGTCAGAACATGGGGTTCATCACACAGGTGAGTGTTTTGATGAAGATCTGCTCTGCAGCCAAAAGGCTCACCCACAGCCTCACAGCACCTGCGCTGTGTCAGGCAGTGGCGGCTGTGTGGAGGATCCCATCTCCCTTCGGGCTCCCCTCTCCCTGCTGCACTTTTACAAGCCCAGCAGCCTGCCTGCCTGCGGGACCTCTGCCCTGGGGACCTGCCTCGAATCCCTTCCTCGGTGCGGATGTGGTTTGCAGAGCAGCGAAGGCCATTCAGACAGAAGGCGGCCGGTTGCCTTTTGCGTTCGCGGAAGCCACAGCCCAGCTGAGCAGCGAGGTGGTGACAGGCTGTGGCTGGGCCAGAGCATGTACAGGTGACATCTGGCTGGGAGAGAGCACGTACAGACAGGCCTGTACATGCGTCAAGGTGCCCGTCCCAGCAGAACCCCTCCTCACCTGAATAAGCTTTTCCACTGAGTCTCCAGACGGCAGGCTCTGCTCCTGAATCCCAAACAGGTAAGCACTTGTGTAAGTCAAGCCACTGCCCAGCAGGGTCACAATGTTGAGATTGGGGCTGGACATCTTCACAATCCTCCAGGAAACAAAGCAGGGAAGGTGGTGACAGTTACTGAGTGTCATGACCTGGCAGCACAGGGGCGAGGTCCCCTTACAGGGATGATGATGGTCATAAGGGATGCTGACACACTGTCCACCCCCAGCCTGAGCTGTTCACCACTGCTCCAAAAGTTCAGCCATTACTCCATGGTCCCATCCTCTCCCCTTTCTCGCTGGAGTGCTTCACAATCCTTAAAGTATTCATTTAGCCCTATGCCAACACTTCTGCTGCAGAGGGGCAGAAGTGGAAAACCGCACCAATGCAGCCCAGGGTGACTGTCCCCAGCAGCAAGCTTTGGGCGCAAGAACTACTTTGGGCCCGCAGGAACAGGCCCTTCCCACTGCTCCTTCCTCTGAGGAGATACCTCCACACTCAGCACGGTCTTAACTTCAGGAAGCTGCCAGCAACGTTCAGGTTACAGTGTCCCCTCTGTAATTTCACCCCATCACTCATAATCCTGTAACTGTATTCAGGGAGGGGAGAATCAACCCACTGATCTCTCATGACCTCTCACCCTTCCCTGGCAAGCCCATCAAGTGAAAGCTGTACCTCCTGCCATGCCCGCCCAATAGCTCTGCCCCTTCCGTCTGCTGCCAAGTTATTACTTTTCTCTCTCCTTGAGCTCCTTCCTGGCTTGCTGTCTTGCAGCACAAAGCCTGGGGTTCAACCTGTCTCTCTCCCTCCCTGCCTTCCTCACCATGTCTCAGCCCTTGGAGAAAGGTCTCAGCTGCAGCTGAGAAAGATCTCCTCTGCCCTCCCAGGTTCAAGAGGCAGACCAGTATTTATTTACTGCAGAGCAAATAAATAACACACGTTCATTACAGCACATTCTGAGGACATTGATTCAGGTGCCCACAGAACTCAACACCACTTAGTAAATGAAGTGCTTCAGACTGGGATGCAGGTCATGCACCGCAGCAGGCACAGGGCTCTCAACACAAACCCTTATGGGCAGGACCCTCCTGACTGCACAGTGGTTGTCAGGAGCATTAAATTCCTTAAAGCAACCAGAGGACTCAAACAACATCAGTCCAGGCTGCACTCAGTATGCCTCTGTGCAAAACAATGGCACATGGAGAGCGAAGGCTTTGCCAGGTGAAGCCTGGGAGAGGGATGTATCCCTGGAGGGGGAAGCAGTTGAGATACCAAGGGACCAATGAAGCTGAGGAGAAGGTGGCAAAGAGGCAGCCAAGACCCAGAATTGCTGAGGAAGGCTCAGCACTGGCTGAGACAGGTTGAGCTATGAGGAATTGCCAAGCCTTCTGCTGGATTTATGCTGCCTTCAGGGAAGCAGGACTTTTTATCTCCTTTGTGCAGACTGAACAGCACCAAAAAAAGTCTGCACTTCACCACCAGCTTCTCTCACCAATGGAGATCATGTTCCCCACAAATATGAGCAACCACCAAGATCAAAAAGGGTTATCAATATCTTCAAAGTATGAGCGGCCCAACAGCAGGAAGGACATGGTGCACTGTGGGGAGTATGATGGCTTTGCTATGGAGCTGTGCTGCTCAGAGCAATGGTCTCAAGCATGTGGAGCAGAAAAGGAAATGAGCTCTCTTTTTGCCCACTCCTGTTGATGGTTTTGTTGAGTAGCACTTTCAGGATGAGACCGTGCATCACTGTCTGTGCCACGCCAGAGGGCACCCACAGAGTCAGAGAACCATTAAGGCTGGAAAAGACCTCCAAGACCATCAAGTGCAACCTTTGACCAAACACCACCACAGGAACTAAACCACAGCACTAAGTGCCACATCCTGTCTTGAACGCTTCCAGAGATGGTTACTCCACCACTTCCCTGGGCAGCCTGTTCCAATGCTTGATAACACTTTCAGTGAAAAAATTATTCCTGGTGTCCAACCTGAACCTCCCTTGATGCATTTCCTGAGGCCATTTCCCCTCATCCTGTCTAAAGCTCCCTGCCTTGGGGAGGGAAGGAGCAGTCCAAACAGGACTGTCTCCACCAGCGATCAAAACTTTGTGTGATGAAGAAAGCTGCAACACCCCTGGCATTACCCTTGCTTGCCCTGTGCTGCTCCTTCAGGCTTACATCCTCCTGATCCTTAGCTGGTCATCAGCTCAGAGCCTGCTCCTGAAGGAGCCTGACTCTGCTACTCCAGCTCAGGGGAAATCTCCCAGGAAAAGAGGGATGCCCTTACCTGTTTTTCCTGAAGCGAATTGTGAAGATGAGAAAGAAGAGTGCTAGCAGGACTCCTCCAGTCAGGAATGTCCACACAACTCCCAGGAGACCAGCAGAGAAGGAAGGGGAACTCCTCACACTGCGGTCAAAAGATGTCTGCGGGAGGCAAAAGGGATAAGGAAGAAGAGGACATTGCTGGGGCTCTCAGCAAAGGAGGTCTCTACTCCAGCATGATCACTCCCACAGTTATCCTGCTCAGCCAGAAACCACAGCTCCCAGTAAGAAGACACTCTGGCACCAGACCAAGTCCTGCAGGTAGGGCCACTGAAATGTGTGTGGGCAGAACATGTCAGTTGCTGAGTGCTCAGGAGGACACGGCAGTCCAGGAGCCCTCTTCTTATGGCCAGCTAGCCAAATCCACAATGAAGCTGTACAAGTGATTCATAAACCTCAGGCAGCCCTGCCTCTGGGACGCGGGAACATGGACAATGGTTCCCCACTGTCTTCTGGAAAGAAACCTTTGGAGAAAGGCCCCGTGGTCCCCCAGTTGGTATCATGCTTCTTTAGATGCTTGTTGGCTCCCACCCTTACCCCTCTCCGCAGCAGACAAGTGACCAGCTGGCGGACGTGACTGGGAGCCAGCAGCAGAGCTGCCAGTCGAGGCAGGAGCAGGGAAAAGGGAGTGTGACAGCGTTTTTCAGAGGCAGTGACACACCGAGCTGGGCTCCACCCGTCTCCCAGCTGGCTGGAAACTGACTTGGTCCCAGGCATACATCAGCTGGGAACTGGCTTTGGAGGGACACTCCCAAAGCGGGTAGGATGGAGGCACCTCTCTCCTCGCACACAAGCCACCTTATGGATTTAAATCTCCATTTAAAAATATTCTCTGCTATCTCCTTATTAACATAAAACGGATAAAAGGATCCTACGTGAAACAAGAAACCTACTTCTGCTGCTGATCTAAAATGCTCCAGCATTTTTAACGGTGTGCATGTGTGGGTTACTGACCTTTTTTTTTTTCCTTAAAAAAGGCATCACTTTTATTAAAGTGCTGGCACATCTCCTTTAAGTGGGGAGGGAGGAGAACGGGGTTTGAGCTGGGATCACACACCTCCTCACTAACTTCTCTGGTGCCGAGTCCTTTCTCAGGTATTCCTGCATCCAATTTCTATTGCAGAAGACTACTTTTCCTGACAGTTGACACAGCCCCAAACTCCCAATTTTTACTTCAAGGTCTGAGCTGTTTCTGCTTCCAACCTTGCCAGAATTAAATCTTCAGGCAGAAGAAAGGCATTTGTATAGAGCCAATGCCTCATCTCCCTCTTCCCCAGCCAGGCTTCATCTCCTCTGGGCGAGCAAGAAAAACGCACAGCCTGGAGAATTAAAGCCAACACATAATTCTTGAAACAAAAACGTGTCACTGCCACACGAGCACGGCTGATCCACAGGCTCCTGGCAGCTCACGTGCTGGTACCATGCTGGTCACAGGGCAACTGGGAAAGGCAAACCCCTGCCTGGGAGAAACATCCAGCTGAGAGCTGCTGCTGCTGGGATACAGCTGCATGCACATCTCAGCCGTGCTTTGCAGCAGCGTGGAAGGATCCCTGGGGGGATACTCATCTGCCTGCTCTGCTTCCCACCTCCTCTTCCCTCTGGCTATTCCCTGGGGAGTCTTTTGCCTCTCTGGGAAATGAAGAGTACACCAGATGGCGGAGGTGGTCAGTCAGGCCAGTCCTCTGCTTACACCAGGACTCTCTGTAAAAACCCCATCGTTCAGCACAGATCAGGCCCAACCTCCCCCTGACTGGAGCTGACAGGGCTGGTACAAGGCTGTAATGCCATTCTATTTCTGTGTCTTGCCTGCTCAAGCCCAAGGGTAACACCTGGTTTTTGCCAGTGAGGTGAGCAGGGCAATCTCAGCATTCTGGGGCTTCTGCACTTCACTCCCAGATGCATCCACCAACAAAATCTTTTCACCTCTGGCTGCTGTCAAAAGTGTTACTGCACCCTATTCCCAGCAACCACCCAGGGATCAGAAACACCCCTATGATCTCCACTTTTCCTTTCGCACACACCCTCCCACCTGACTGCTGTTTCCCTGGATGTTGATGCTACTTGAAGTTGATGGAGTGCTTTGTTGGCTGCTGAGCGGAGTAAATCCTGGTCCTGGCAGGGGGAATATTAATTGTAAGCCAGCTGCCAGAGCCAGAGGAGCCAAGCAGCTTACGGTGTTTTAATTAAAGGCCCATGGTCGTGCAGGACGTGATGGAGAGCCGAGTGGGCCAAGCCTCGCTGGTCCGTCCAGCAGCCTCACGTGGTGCCAGCTGCAACTGAGTGCATCCCAGTGTCATTTCTACCGGCTTACTGGTGGCGGGGGGGAGGTAGCATTTATTATAGACGATGACTTTTAATTAAATCCTGCTCTATTCATATTTGAAAAGCACTTTGATGTTACAGGGCACAGGAAAGGTCAAGGGCAGATGGGGCCATCTCGGGCCAATCCTAAGCAGCTGGCCGACACATGGGAGGGCTGCTTGACGTGACTTGGCTGTTGTGGATGCTTTCTCACCTTCTGGATAACTGCTGGGTGTCACCTAGACTGGGCTTTTCTTGGAGGCCAACCAGGAGGTGACAGTGTGCTGCCTTCAGCTGGACTGGGATTGCTTGGCAGCTGCAACCCCCTCTTCATCCCTCCCCCAAATCTACTTCTACAGAGCAAACCTCATGCCCCAGAGCGCTCCCCTGCATCCATACATCCTGCTGCATCCCTACATCCCGCTGCATCCATACATACCACTGTCACAGTGCAGAGCTCCTGCAGCACCCGCTGCCGCTGCTCCTGGCTGCCAAAACTGGAGCTGCCATCGCAGAGCTCAGAGCAGTTGAATCCCGGCTCCATAGCACATCCTCAGCCGTCATCCAGCTGTACCTTTGCCCTGCTGGGAGGATGAGTGTTGGCTTTCTCCAGGGGAAAGAAACTTTTGGCACATACCATATCCCCCGTGTCAGCGGGCGCAGGGAAGGGTCCGGCAGCCCGGGGCTGAGCTTACCCGAACTGATGTGATGCACATCCAGGGGCAGGCCAGGGAGCGACCCCTCCCAGTGTCCCTCGGGGTGTCCTCTGCAGCAGGAGAGTCAGCTCGGGACCTGGGCTCCCACGGAGCACGGTGGCATCCCCAACATTGCTACGCCACCCTGCAAAACAACACGTCTGGAGGGTCACAGTGGCCCCCAGCCCCTATATCCCAGCTGGGAGCTGAGATGAGGTGCTGTGCTGGTCCAAGAAGGAGCACGGCACCCTGGCACCCTGAACCCACTGCAGCTTTCCTCTGCCAATGCATTTTCCTGCACTGGAGCAATTTCAGGGTCATTTTGCAAGTACCCTCCTTGCGCTGGCAGTGACTGCTGGTTTCATGGAATGTGCCCTTCTCCCAGCAAAGGACCAGTGAGTGAGGACAACAACAAACAGCAACAAGTGTTGCCACCACTTAAAAGGACCTACACCCAGGCCTGGGTGAGCAGAGGGGAAGGTGCTTGAGCCCAGTGTTTTGGCTGACTCGGCCCGAGGTGCAGCCTGGCTACCTGAAGAGCCGGCTGTTTATTAAGGAGATTTAGAAGCCTGACACCTCCGTGCTCCCCCTCCCTCCCAGTGCTCTGGCCACCAGGTATTGTCCCCTGCTCCTGCTCCCTTTGCACCACCTTTGCCTCTGCTCCCCCTTTCATTTCTCTTTTTGGTGTGGATTTTAATAGGCCTCATTACCATTTTAGACATGAGGTCATACTTATCCTCAAGCATCCTTACTCAATTACCATTGTCACTGGGTTTAATTAGCTTCCAGCGCACGACCATAAGCAAGTCTCCCGTTGTTAGCAGCTGGGGAGGAAGCGCAATAGCTCGCTCCCTATTTGCTCCTAACAACAGGTGGGAGGAAAAAATTATCCCTATCATGCTCCTCGGGGCTGCTCCCTGGCTGAGCATCCCCTGTGCCTGGCCGGTGCTCCATCCTTCCCTGTCGCTGCTCCTGACACTTTGATGCCCTCTCCTTACAGGTCCTTTCTTTGGAAAAACTCCTGTCATTACGTGAGCAAAGAAAGAGTAAATTAAAAATAAGCATGGTCACCAGGACCTGGTCTGAAACTTGATGTTTGTCACAGGGCGTAATCGGGATTCAAATGCCAGAAAAGCTACAGGAGCTGTTCTCAGCTCGAGTGTAGACTGATTTTTCAGCTTTAGAGAAATTGCTTACAAGTCCCAGCCCAAGTACATCAAGGTCAGTGGGCTACTTGTCCAAAATTAGCAGACCCACCTCTGAAGCAATAACCCCAGCTCTCTTGCTGGCAGAAGCCTCCATGTACTGCGGGTCCGGGCACCGTCCTGCCCCTGCCAGAACTTTCCCCAACGTGAGATCAGCTCGCTGCGTCCTGCAAACACAGTATCACACATCAGCCAGACTGAAGATTTTACATACATGGTGTGTAAAGAGGTGTTTTTCAAGAGTGCTGAAGCCACCCAGCTCTATCAAGCCTCCCTCCCTCTAGCTTGTAGCAAACTGTGGTGGTGTTTCCCCTCTTCTGGGGGTTTTCATGCCCTCCACAGCTCAGGCTGAGCGATGGGAAAAGAGGCATGGCTGCAGGAGATATCCAGCTGCTGCAGTGGATGCCAGGATTGCTACAATGCTGGAAGTGCAGCAGAGAGGAGGAGACAGGCTCCAGCTGAACAGTTCAAAGAGACCAATGGGCAGTGTGGAGGGGCTGGGTGGGGATGCGGGTAGGAGAGGCGCACTGAACCTTTGATGCTGAGAAGACCTGAAGGTGAGCACTGCCCAGCCTCCAAGGAGCTCAGCTCCTCCCCATGCCCCCAGGTGGGTTTAAAGACAAAAACCCCTATAATTCCTTGTAACCTTCTGCCATGTCAGAGGGGGAACACACCTGGCAGGTGCACTACTACCAGGGCTGGCATGAGGCCAGCCGGCACAGCCTTCCCGTGGCTCACAAATGGAGATGTCACCACAAGGAGCATCAGTTCTGCCCTCATCCACCCAGGAGGCCACCCCTCAGAGGAGGGCAGAAGCCCCTTGGGGTCTCCCCAGCCCCCACCCTGGCATTCTGCAAACGGCTCCCACACAATGTTGATAACAAGCCGAGGCCAATTAGTGTTCATTAGTATGCAACAAAGCAAGCACCAGTGCAGTTGTTGCTGAAAGGCAACAGGCATTTCCAGCCCAGCTCCTGCCTCTTGTGAGAGCTGGCAGGAATGCTTCTCCGTGGCCTGGAGAGGATCCAAGGGGGATCAGCGCTTTGGGGGGGTCACTGACCCTCAGGGTGAGGTTGGGCAATGGTTGTGGGGATAGACAACAACAGGTAACACCCCAATCCTTAAAATGTGAGGGTCTGTTGATAACAGAGACTTGTGGGGTTTGGTTTTTGGGGGGGTTTTTTAAGACCAAAATGCCAACCGATTCCGAGGGATCACTTCCAGAGCAGAATCACAGAACGGCTTGGGTTGGAAGGGACCCGACATCTCTGCTTGCCTTGCTCTCCCCTTGCTGCCCTCAGTCTCCGTGGCCTTGCACCTCCCGGCTGTCTGGGACATGGTGGAGACAATTTGGCCACAGAGGAGCATCAGCTTGCACGTGGCCATGATCCAAAAAGCCACACGCTGATAGGAAACAAGTGACTGGACCACACGAAAAATATTAGCACCATCATCTTGTAAGACAAAAGGGAAGCACTGACTGCTAAAACCAGTATTTGGCTAAAAGCAATTTGTGGCCACCTCAGTGGTTGATCTCCAGGCCTGGAAAACCTGTTTCTTTAGATCTGTCAAGACCCAGGAATACTTAGCATAAAATCGTTTAGGTTGGAAAAGAGCTCTACGATCATCAAGTCCAATAATTAACCCATTACTGCCAACCCGTCTACTAAACCATGTCCTTAAGCACAACAACATCTACACGTTTGTTGAACACCTCCAGGGACAGATACAGAACCATAGAATCACTAAGGTTGGAAAACACCTCCAAGATCACTGAGTCCAATATCTAACAATGCTGAGAAACTGTAGACTAACTGATAAACAGCCCTCTAAATAGATGCAGTTGACGTCATCTAAATGTACATCTTGATTCTCTCAAAGTTTCTTCTTCCCTTCAAAACCTTTCTCTTGAAAAAAAAGAGGAAAAAAACTCTTTAAAGAAGCTGAAAAATTGGCACAGCATGTATAGACCCAGAGCGGGCAGAATGAACTTTTCACCCCAAAAGGTTAATTTTGATGTAGTGCTGAAAGAGAGGCTTCTTCCCAAAGGTGACATCACTGCTCGGTGAATCGAAAGGTGGAAAACTGAAGATGTCAAATCACAGACAACAGAACAATCGCATTCAGAAATGTGCCAGTCTTCATGAGCTCTGCAATCCTGTCCGGTCATACCAGCCCTGACAGAGAAATGGTACATGTATCCCTCTGGAAGGAGCACATCTGGAGAAACATCTGCTGAGAACAACTTCTGGGAAGGTGGCTTTGTGGCCAGAGGCAGAGAAGAACAGCTGGGGAGAAGGAGCAACGTGTAAAGGGCAGAGCCATTCCTGCTGCCTCAGGAGGGGAGCAGGAGACCTCGGCTCACCCACAATGGGCTGTGCTGCTACTGCCACTCCTGGTGGGAGATGGAGGTCTGCTGGTGCGGAGCAGCCTCGGCTGACAGGACACCGGGCTGCACATTGACAGCGGAAAATCATCCGGATAACTGTTCCGGGTACACGAACACCGCGGGATGGGGTTTTGCAATTCAGAAATCTGGCACTTCCGAGACAGGCTCCTGCTTTCTCCTTCTGCTCTTCTTGTCCAACAAGATCCCTTCTTGTTTGGCCTGAGAAACCTGCAATATTGCCATCCCCAAGGCGATCAAAAAAAGTCACAAGCCAGACTTACTGCAACATCCCCCGTGATGAAGCTACTTAAAAACTGTGAGTTAAAACACACAGCATATCTGAAGATTACTTTTAATTTATATTTAAAAGTTCAGCACCTACATTTTCATGCTTTCCCCTGCAAACACAAAAGGAAAAAGAAAGAAAACCAAGAAACCTGCCTATCACATCATCCTAAAACCTGGGTTACAAAGGCTCAATCCCCAGGAACACTGGGGAGCTACAAAGCTGTCATCCTTCTTCTCAGGGACTGTCCTGTGCTCATGCTTCATTCTGCTCTTGTCCCTGGGATTTCCAGAGCCACTTCCAGGCCTTTCAGATATCTTCATACCTCACAGACAGACAGCAAGCTCAGTGCACAGGCACATGATGGAGCACATCACAGAGACCAAATGGGCTCATCTTCCCACCCAGGCAGTGTCCCTGCCTATGCTCCCACTCCATGATTCCCATCCAGGGTATGGAGGACAACCACCAGGAGCTGCAGGACCTGCTGCAGGCATAGGAGAGAGATGCAGGACAAAGTGCTTCTGTCTCTGGATGCATGGGGAGCTCACCGTGTGACTCTGAAACCTGAAATTTTGTGTTGACTGAAGCTAGGTGTGATTTTCAAGCCTCCTACCATTTTGGAAAGCATGCCCTAAGACCATGGAGGAAATAACTTCTGAGTGTTGATCTTACTGCATGTCTGTCCACTGTAGCTGCCTCAGCCTAGGAGGATGGCACGAGGTTGGCACATTTAGCTCTGCCTCTAGACTTTTTAACTTTATAAATGCAGGTTAAATACCCACATGGCTTTTTTCACGTCTGTGGTTTACATTTTGAATTAAAGAAACCTCCATGCAAAAAAAAAAAAAAAAACAAACCAAAAAACAACTCGTTGGTTTATTTGAACCACCACACAGTCCCGCGAGGAGCTGACTCACACTTCTCCCATTAAGGAGCTGATAAGGCTTTTAACTCTCTAATCATAATTGCTGTACAATGATAGGCACGTGAGAAACAGAGACAGAGTATCTTGGAGATGCTCAAAGGAAGGGAAATTAGGAGGAAATACCAAGAGGCATGCCACAGATGAGGCCAATTTGACCAGAGCTGATGGGGAACTAAACCAAATCCCTGGAGCTGCCGAGGAGTGACTTTGTGCCACTCGAAGACCTGAGCCCTCCCTCAGGTCCAGCTGTAGCAGCTGCTGAGCAGCATGTGGATGAAATGAGCATAAACCTCCTCCTACCTCCCCAAAGTGGCTGGGAGTCCAGCAGTTGGACCTCGCCATCCTTCGTACTGAGCTCATCCCTGCTTGGCCAGGTGGCCTGGCAGGGCTCCTCACACAGAGCCAAGCAACAGCAGGAAACAGCCAGATAGGTCCTTCCAGCCGAATTTAAGTGACCCCATGGTACCCCCAGGTGGAAGCTCACCTTCCTGCAGTCAGTGAGAGAGGCGGTGGGATCTCTGCTGCAAGACAGCAGCCTCACCGCTTGGGGCCAAGGAGGGCACAGCTGCCTCCCCCAGAGACCTGCAGGGGACATGCCCCAAGCACCGCTCTGAGAAGCAGCAGTGCTGCCCCATGCCCTTCCCATGCCCAAGCCTCTGCCCACAGCTGGGGGCTGGGGTGCATAATGCCCCAGCTGTGCTGCATGGACAGTAAGGACACGCAGAGGCTTTTCACCACTTTGGGAAAAATCCTGGGTTTTCATTACTCCCTAACAACTTCATCAGTCATTTCATTTATTAGTGAGAGACCACATCTGTAGATGTTGTTCTGCTTCCATGGGACAGCCTCCCTGTTCGTTCCCAAGACCTGGGTCAGGAAGGTCTCCATTCCAAGTGCTGAGCATGTGGCAGATGACCTGAAAGTGAGGTGGCAGGGGCTGCCTCTCCAGAAACACACGGCCAATCCCATGCTGAACTGCACCTTCACCACAAAGAGGCAGAAGTGGCCAGGGCTGGCTGCAGGGCCAAACTGTGTGGCCACCATGCCCCGTGCCCACAGAAACCCAGCTCCTGCCTGCCACACTGCCAGGCACAGCCAAAGAGAAGAAATGTTGGAGGTGTGCAAGAATCCCCAAGCATCTGCTTCACAATTTGCCCCAGTAGTTGCTGCAGGTGAACCGTGAGCCCCCCCATCTGCAGGGCTGGTCAATCCTGAATCCCTGCCATGGATCACACCTGCATCCCTGCCCCAGGGAGGCTGGCACCTTGTCACAGGGCAGGGATGCTGCAGGACTCCATTGTGGCTGTGTGACACTCCCACTTTTCCACCAGGATGCTGATTCAAGGCGCTATGACTGGTGCAGCATTACCAGGTCTCAGAGTTCTGTGCCCATTCCCGGTGCCTCTGTTGCCTTTATACCTGCTCCCATCCATCCACATGCATGACCTGCTTCAGAAAGCTGCCTTTTCCCAGGCCATTCCCATCAAATGCTGCTACCTCCTCCTTTGGGCATGTGCCCCAATATGCTGCTCTGAGGCACAGCTCAGCCTCAAGCACCGCTGCTGGAGGCTCCAACATCCCTTCCTTCCATCAGCTCCCTCTGCCTTTGGGTTGTTTGCACCAGCCTAATGAATGGGAACATGCTAAACAGCCTTACAGGAAGGCGTAGCCTGCAATTTTTTTCTGTCTTAACTGTACCATCTTTAGAGAGCCACCATAAATAAGAGGTAAAAAAGCCTGATGATTTAGTATTTTGATTTACAAGGGAGATCTACCTTGTGGTTGAGGTGTGTATGACTTAATGAAAAGCGAAAGCTCACCCCCACTGAAGCTGTTTGCTGCCGAGCTATCAAATGCAGAGGAGGAAGAGGCCTCAGAAGGAGTATTTCCATAAAGTTATGTTTCACATTAAGCATATGCCTTCAAGAGCTCTCCCTTTCCAAAGCAAAAAAGCAAAAAGCTACAGCTGCTCCTCCATGCAATCAGACACCATCCCCTCGCAGCCCTAGCACACCTGTGTTTTCACAAACAGGGCTAGCCTGGCTGGGCTGCAAAGCCACACAGCCCCAAGCATGGGACAGCTTCTAGCCCTAACAAGGTCAGCATGTTTTTTCTCTATTTAACTTCTTTCCTTTTAAATTTGGCAGGATTTTGGAAATCAAGTGACACATTTAGTCCTTTAAGAGGCAGGAAAACAGAGCACTGCAACTCTTTCACCTTACCCCTGATGACCAAGCAGCAGGGAATATTTTCCCCTAGGAGACAGATTTGACTTAAGGCTCTGAAAGCCAGAGATGTCCACGGCTCCTCTGGCTCCCCTCCCGGGTACCGCAGGCTGCCAAACTGCACCCAGTGGTGCCCTGCTCAGGCTTCTCACCTCTTTGCTGGGCAAAACAAGCCCCCCACCAAGGGCCAGGGCCACATCAAGGTTTACCACGAGGTCTGCCAGCCTGGCTCCCTGCAGACAGCGGTGAGGCTTGCGCAGGGGTGGAGAGGGGCAGCTCCAAACCTGTGTGGAAAGTGCTACTTGTGAACTGTGTCAGCACAGGGTCTGCAATAAGAGCGGCACATCCAGCGCCCGGCACCAGGTGGGTGAGGCGATGCGGCAGCTGCGCCAAGGACGCATTAGAAATGCCAGCTGCAACTCAACACTGGCAGCTCCCGGTTACCCGGGATCTGGTTCCCTCGGCCTCCTCCCTGCCCCTCTCACGATGCAAAGCACCTGTGGAGCAGCGGAAAATCCAGCTCTGGGTCCATGAGCCACCCCTCCCTGAGAGGTGACCAAGCCCCTGGGAGTTGTGTCACTCTGGCCGCCAAGGAGAAGCAAACAATCTGGGTCCTGGAGCGTTTCCTGGGGGGCTCTCACCTCTAGCAGAACTGTGAATCCAGGGCACACGGGTCCCTCCCTCTCCCTCTACACCCAGCAGGTTGCTGCACTGTGGAGTTGGTTGCAACTTTTTTTCTCCCCAGTTTGAACTCCGAAAGGCACACGGCTCGCTCAGGTAACAGCAGTTTGGTTAGAACAAACTGACCTAGCCCTGCAGCTTCATTCACATCTTTGCATCCTGCAAGGCAGCCCTTTCCCATCGCCAGGTGCCGGCAGGCTCCCGCTCCCACAGGCGCCTTCCGGGGGCTGCTTGGAGCCTTCGGGACGGTATTTTCTGGAGAGCTACAAAACACCGGCCCAAGCCCGCCCCGTTTCGAGCTCAGGGGTGCGCTCCGGCCACAGCCAAGTCAGCGAAGGGCGAACGAAGAGCGCTGCACCCCCCAAAAGCGAGCCCAGCCCACGGCTCCGTGCCGCGGGCGGGAGCGCTCGGGGGCTGCCAGCCCATCCCGCGGCCTCGCTGCGCTGGGGTCTCGCCGGCGGCACCCCGCATGCTGTGCGGAAAGGGGAGCAGAAGCACCAAAGCGAAGAGCGCCAGCGCAGGAAAGCAGCTCGGGGGGTAACCCGGGCGCCTCAGCCATCCCGCTCGCAGCCCCAACCACGGCTGCCCGCCCCTCTATCCCCACACCGCGCCCGGCGGAGCCCCCGA
>VZTE01002776.1:307395-338320 GCA_013397775.1 Eulacestoma nigropectus
GGCCGCGCTCCTCCCGCCGGGGCGGCGGCGCCGGCCCCGCTCCCGACCCGGGACAGAACCTCTCGGCAGCGGGGAAAAAGCCCGCGGGCCGGGGCTGTCCCGGCAGGGCTGGACCCCGTTTCACGCCGGCGCCTCCTCCAGACAAGGCAGCACCGAACCCTCCCCAGAACACCCCCGCTGCCGGAGCCGGGAGAGCGGGACCCCCGGCACGGCCCCCCGGCGGCCCCGGCTGACCTGGCCCCGCCGCCGCAGCCCGCTAGCCCCGCGCTCCCGCGGCTGAGCCCATCGCCGGTCCCGATCCCGCTGCTGCCGGCGGGATGCGCCCGGCTGGGAACGGGCCGCCTCGCTCGGGTGCTCCTGGCAGCTGAGGCAGCACAAAACCTCACGTCTGTGGCAAAACCGGCCCGAGAAGGTGAGTAAACGCGAGGGCGGCCAACCTCGTGCTCCGTGACCTGCTTGTGCCGCCCCATGGCTAGTGGTAGCCAGCGTGACTACTGCAATAAGTATGTTTGTGGGAGCAGTGCTCGGTGTCATGTGGACAGACCCACCACCCCTCTCAGCATCCCCGTGCTGACCGTTTCCCTGTCTTGCCTCCCACGGTCCTGATGCTCGCGTCAACTTCGTGCTCTCTCCCCTCAAGACATCCACTCCATTTTACTGGAATTTTTTCCCCAACTCTGAAAGCCAAAAGCTCTGCTCCAGCAACGTAGTTTCTCTCCCAGCTTGCAGCAAAGTGCCAGGTGCTGCTGGAAAGGGCTGTTTGCAGACAGGTGTAAGGCCGTGCAGGTTTTCTCGCTTTACACACTTCAGTTTACATCATTTACCCAACTCTGCTAGGCCTTGGCATGAACATTGCTCATTTTTCACTCCTGCCCATTCCCAAACCCGCAGAGCCATGGACCAGGGGCAGCTGAACGGAGTGCAGAGGTTTGTACAGCCCTGTTGGTCATGCTGCGCCCCACAGCACCATCATAAACAAATAGTGACCTGTTAGTTCCCGAGCCCCACAAAAGCATCCAATTTGCAGCCTCTGGTTCTGGCAGCAGCTCCCACTCCCCTTTGCTAGATTTGACTGATGTCCCAGAGGAGATGCTGCAGTAGGACCTCTCCACTCCCTTTTCCCGTCCTCCTCTGAGGCAAAACAGAGGGAGGTACCTTGCCCAGGGAGTCTAACACCACCCTCCAGCAAGTGTTTTCTAGCCTGGGCAGTGATGGGCGATGAAGGCTCAGTCCTGGACCTTGAGCTGCTGGTGGGGCCAAAGGTCAGATCCAGAGCAGGTGAAGGAAGTAGGAGTCTTGTTACTGCCACAAAGGAGAATGAAAAAGCCCCTTGGAAAGCCTTGGGAGACCAAGGTCCAGTGATTTAAAAGATGGGGACCCATGGATTAATTCTGAAATTTGGCACTGAAAGCAGCCCTCCAATTTGCAGAGGTGCAGATTATCTGCAGCTCACAGTGGCTATAACGAAGGTCCCCCACATTTCAGTATCTCTGGAAATCTGATCTCTTTTAAAACACGCAGGCTCTTAGACAGAATTTAACAATCTGGTCTGGGCCTCCATGAAACCAGGACTGTAAGTAGAAACATTTCTCAGCAGGGAGTGAGGGGAGAGGAGTGAGACCCTGACTGATCACATAGGAACAGGAGTGGAATGCCTTATTTCTCCCAAAGCTAGCAGAGAGCACTCCGGTTGCCCCACTGACTCATGCTTATTACTAACCACTTTGTAAACTGTGATAATGAGGAATGGCCGCTTTGTGGGTGCTTCAATTTTGCTCCTGGGTTTTGCTCTCAGAAAAAAATAATCAAAGCTCTGGGGGTATGGACAGTTCCTTGGCAACTGTTACAGACGTGCACATGCATCACCTCTTATTCCTCATCCAGCAGAAGTGGGACCACAACCTCATCCCAGTGAGGTCTGCAGCCCTCCAAGAGCTGGGATGTCCTTCTGGGTGTCACTTGGCATTGTCAGAGAACGTGCAGTTGCAGCCAGGATGTTGGGGAGTCCGGGAAAAATGCCTGGGTGTTTTGTCTGGAGGCAGGAAAGTGCCTGCTGTGCTACAGGTATGCACCAAAGAAGGATTTGTGTGGCTGAGCTGGAAGGAATGGAGGTCTGGAAAGGCACAAGTGAGGGCAGAAAGCCCATAGCTAAGGTGAGTTGTGTTACAAACTCTGCAGGGACGAGGCCCCTTTTGTGCCAAAGGGTCCTGCTGTGCTTAAAGCATGGTCAGTAACCCCAGGCTGGGAACACAGCACCCCATGCCAGAGAATAGCGGGAGCCCAGCAGCGGCATGGCTCAGCCCGAGGCCGGGTCCTAGGAAGGGAAAGCAAAAGCTGAACTCATTTGAAACTGCCAGGGGAGGCAGGATGCAATTTTCTCCATCTGTCTCCCGTGTCTTTTCTCAGTCCTTGCTCTTTTTAAACATCCTGTTGAAGAGTTGGATTGCAGAGCTCCCTGGAGGGGTTCAGTATCCATCACAACGCTGCCTGATAAGAAGGATAAACCACCTGCTCATGTCTCTTCACTGCTGCTCTGGCTCTTCATCCTTAGCACCTTGTTCATCCTGCATGGAGCTATTTACACCTTACGCCTGCTGGATCCGTCCTGGGAGTTGTGATCACCTGGGGCACAGCACCTCACTTTGGAGGTATGGCCCATGTCATTTGCTCCAAGACGTACACAACGGTTTGATGCTTGTTTCAAGTTTACTGTTGAAAAAAGAGGGCTTGGAGCTGATTTTTGTGGACTGAGACCCCCCCTGCTTGCCCGTCATTGGCAGTAACACCTCTCTTCTGGGGTCTGGCTCAGGGTTTTAGCCCATTTAACACTTACACTTTGCCCATCCTCAAGGGTTCACACCCAACCAGAGTGTCGCACAGAGCCATCAGGACTACCCTCTACTTTAACTGAGGCTTTTGGTCATCTGCTAAACTCTTCTTAAGCAACTCACATTGCAGTCAAATTTCACTAAATTTGTCCAAGTTTTCTTTAGGATGAATTGCATTTGTTTTTGCTTCATCTTAGGGAAAATTAGTGTCTTGGAAAAGCCAAATTCAAATATGACTACCTATGATTGTCCTGACTTTGCTCAAGTCCATTGCAGTGAGGCAACTGCTCAGCTCCACTGTCTCTACCCATCATGATGAATCTAAAAGAGAGACAGGGTGTGCTGGATGGATGCATCCTCTGCTGGGAAATTATCATCCAGCACACTTAGAAACTCTCCTGAGACTTGACTGTGGCCTGCAGGCAGTCTCCACAGATGTGTCCCAAAATTAAATTATCTATGCAAATACAGCTTTCTTTTCACACGTTGCAAATGAGCCTGTAGAGAGAGATCCGTGCTGGGCCCCGTTTGATGAGGTAGTCAGGTACACACAGTGCTCCCTCTTGGGCTTTCCGGATCTACATAGTCTGCTCCGAGTCCCTGCTGTAGAACGGGTAATGTTGCCATTAGCATGAAGCACCACCCTTCTCTCTTTCACTCACTCTCTCCTTTCTCAGCATGTGATAGCCAGCAGTTGTAACACCCCCCTTAAAAAAAGCCACACTTAGGCAATACCAGTTTTGCCCAATTCATTCTTAAAAGGGAAACTTCTTCACGTTTTCCTCTTACAAAGTTTCCTATTTGGGAATTTAAATAACTGATTCTTTTCTTTTCACATACCCACCTAGTCCATGGTCCCTTGGGCATAAATTGTTTAAGTTTTACCCATTTGAAGGTTCACTTTGCAGGGTTCATTAAAGCCACCCTGCCTTTCCCAGCACATTTCCAGGCCAGGAGATAGGGCACTGGACTTTGGACACACAGCCATCCCAGAGAACCAGAGCTGAGTGCCCCACACAGTGAAGCCTCTCAGCAAACACCAGCCACTTCTTCAACCTCCAGGAATTTCTATTCTCTTTTTCAGCTGCCAGGAGCAGACCTTGGACTTGTTTCTACTTTTCTGAGATTTCTGAAGGCTTGAACAATCTTCTGCTGTTTCCACACCATCCTGTTGGCTTTCTGACACTTTCCAAACAATCTCTTCTCAACTCCTCCTCATTCCCCTTGACAGAAGTTCCCATTGTAACCACCTACCATGATAAAGCAACTGGGAACATGTATGGACTACTCTTACACAAAGAGCTGCCCTCAGGGAGGTTCCCACTGCTCACTCTGTTCCTCCTAGTACATCCTGGAAGACTGTCCATTCAGATGGTGAAATCTCTGCCAGGAGTAGTTAGGTGCAGCTGAGGACATGAGTATGAACTGGGTCACATTCCCTTTAAAGCCCATTTTCCATGTCTCTGTGAACTGCTTTAAGATAACTTTCTAACTCACTCCTGCCACAGAAAACGAGAGTCAGTTAGTGCCTCTCCATCTAGGGCAAGTTAAAAAACCTTCCTTTGTAGTACAAGGCCCTGCATCTTCCCGGATTTGAAACAGTCTCTTGGAAAGATGATCTTTGTATGTTTGATGGGGACCCTACTGTTGCTAGATGGACAAGCCAAGATCTTAGGAGTGACCCAGGGGGAGAAAGAAATAGGAAAAAGTGGGGAGAACCAGGGGGATCAAGAATATGTTGGAAGAAAAGCACAAGTGACATGTGACCCACATGCCCTTGTAGCAGAAGCTACAGGACTTTGAACTTGTCTAGGGCAGGACGATCAGCTCCAGCGTGGTTTCCACCACGCTTAGAACTGCAGCTCACTCCCACCAGTGAAAACTGGTTTGTTAGCAACACCCTGCTCATCCTGCCTGTCTCTTATGCAAAGTAAGGCTAATCCCAGAATCACCTGAGAGGGGGCCAGGTCAGAAAGTCACAGGAGGCTTGGGCCTGGGACGCGACCTCCTTCCAGCTGCCGTTTGGCAGCCCCCTGTAAAAGTGGAGCTGGTGCTCACTACTGGAAGGAGGGCTGGTCTGCTTCAAGTCTCCCTAATCCTTTCTGCTCCATCCACAAAGCCAATCTATGGGGCGTTAAAAACTCTCTGTGTGAAGCCTTTTTGCATCCTGCCAGTGGCAATGCTGGATTGGGACCAGCTGGATGGAGAAAACCCTCAGTCCGTCTGTCGGATGTGGGAGAGAGGCTGACAACCTTTTGTAAGCTGGTTTCCCACATGCTTTCTAATTATTGGTTTTTTGGGGGATAGCATCAAGGGGAAAACACAAGGTTATGAATTAGTACTGTGGCAAGGAAAAGGGAGCCAGGGTAGAGCTTCTGAGAAAGCAGCAGGATGATCCTACGCCGAGAGCGTGTGGGAATCAAGTGAGGCTGTGACCGAGCTTTCTGGTGGAGGAGGCACCAAGCAGCTCTCTGGCTCTGACAAACAAGGATGTTCATATATTTTTGGTCCTGGGACTCAGAGACAAACGGCCTCATCTTTGATGAGATCCTTTCCAAAGAGTTAGGACCATCACTCCAAATGTCCCCCTCTTCCTCTTTCTTCCCCCCCACATTACATACTGAGCATGATGTCACAGGGTGTTGAATAGCCCTTTGGTCAGCTGGGGTCACCTGTCCTGGCTGTGTCTCCTCCCAACCCCCCAGGACCCCCCAGCCTCCTCCCCAGCCTGGCAGCACAAAAAGCAGAAAAGGCCTTGGCTCTGTGTAAGCTCTGCTCAGCAGTAACAAAAACATCTCTATATTATCAACCCTGTGTACAGCACAGATTCAAAACACAGCCATGTACCAGACACTGTGAAGAAAATTAACTCTATCCCAGCCAAAACCAGCACAAAGGGGAGAGAGAAACTTGGTGGATCGTTCCCTCTCCCACATGGGGTAGGAGCAGATGCACAGCTTTTATTAAACATCAGCAAATCCCTCTCAGAGGGATGGGATCAGGCAGAGCACTTTATGGCAAAGCCCAGGTTCTGCCAGTGGGAGGACAGGGCTTCCTTGACTGAGCTGTCCACAGGTTGACATGTTTTATTTACCGTAACATAAAAAGTAGTGCGGGAGGGTGGGCACATGGGGTGGAGGGGAGCAGAAGAACCATTCCGTTTTCTTCTTGGTTTTTTCTACTTGTATTTTCCATTGGAGACTTGGTTTTCATCAGTCCCTGTTTCTGGTGAGGGAATAACAAATGCTCTCCGAGGTTAGATGGCGCTTCAGTGAAAGGCCGTGCCTGGTACCACACTTCAGAAAAGCCTGCAGAGGTCCAAGCTCCTGCAGGACCAGCCAGGCTCTGCCCAAGCTCTACTGTGGGCTGACACAGGAGACCAAGAGTTCAGCTAATTTTAGGTAAGGGACTGGTCATGCCAGATGCAGTCAGGAAGCTTGCCCACTCTTTCCTTTCATACTGAGTCTTAAAGTAGGATTTTTATTAAATGTTGAGCATGACCTGGAACCCAGAGGAAGCATTCAGCCTCTTTCATGCTAATCTGAGCCACCAAAGCTTTTAAGGTTCACCTTGTGCTGCCAGCAACACCCAGTGCCAGCAGCCATTAGTGGTCTCCTGGGAGGTATCTCAGCCTCTTAGGATTTGACAGGGAAACAATGAAGTTTGCAGTGGAGCTGAGTTTCAGCTGTGCCCATCTGCTAAATAACAAGTGGTAAATGATAGTTTCCTTCAACTGTAGCAGTCCATGACTACTCATGAAGTCATATAATGATCTCATCTCAGTTATTCACCACGTTCTTTCTTCTACCTGACACAGTGAAGATGTTTTTCTTTCTAACAGCAGAGAGTAAAACCAAACCCAAATCCCCATTAATGCAGATCTAATGCAGTGCACAACAGAAGCATCTCGTTTCTGGCTCTAGCTGCCACATCTGAAGTATTTTTCCTTCTAAGAGCTGGAAAGACAGGCCACTGCCTTCCTTTTAAGGTGTTCCCTTGTCACAACAGGGGCCTGGCACTTGTCTCCCTGAATGCTAAGCACTGTGCTGCCAGGTAAGGACTGCGCATCCCTGTTTCCAGATCCTCACAGACAAGGAAAACTCTTGCTCATGGCAGTCCTTAGAAACAAAGACTTCAGTCTGAGGCTGACAATCATGTGGCACAGAGGGCATTGGTGGGAGATGTTCATCACTCAAAATTAGCTCCTGATGCTGGTGGGAAGGTGTTGAATGAGGAGGTTCCCACATCCATCCTGAATGGGCCATCCTGGAGCAGAGACCAGCTGTCTGTGTCCTTATCCCTCCCTGTGGGGACAGCTATGGAGTGCTGGGGGCCAGCTGTGGAAGGTGTTTCTGGGCTCACTAGGAGGAAGAAGAGGAGGCACTAAGATGTGAGGACAGAAGGAAAGGCCACCAACAACTTGCACCAAGAAGCCCTGTGGAAAAGCACATCCATGAGAGTGGGCTCCTTGGCATAGTGGATGTCTGTGCTGGCTGCCAGAGAAGGGGCTGCAGCGGGAGGAATGCAAGGGAAAAGGGTTACCACGGGGTCATGGAAAAATTCTTGTGCAGAAGGAAGACCAAGAAGACAGGAAAGGGGTGCTGTGTGGAGGCAAATGGGAGTAAAGATAAGGCAGTAATGCTGCAAAGCTGAATCAGTCTGCTACACCAGTGCAAAGCCTTGGCTTTCACAAGGACAGCACTGTTGACTTCAGAGACAAAGGCAGACGGGGTTATGAGAAACAGAGCCAGGAAATGGAAGTTACCACCATCTATGTTTGGGTATCCATAATGCCAAGAATAACTTAGTAAATAGGAAGTTAAAAGCCAGGAGCTCATCAGCTGAAGTGAACAGGAAAAGTAGAGCAGGAACAGAAGGAGTGACAACTAAGAAACAAGGCAAATGCAAGCCTGGCATGCAAGGAAACAATTGTTCTTACTCTTTGTAAAAGGTGGCACAAACAAATTTCAAAAGCAAGGCTACTGTTTCCAAGACAGCTTTCCATGGATGTGCAACACCCAAGTTAACAACCACCAAAGTACATCTTACCCTTGGCAGATGCTGATCTAAATATGCCCACATTTTACAAGTCACATGATAGATTTTCCATGGCCTTTAAAGCTATTTTGAGTCAAGGACATGTACCTGAAAAATGACAGATCTTTATTACAGAATTTTTAACTAAGCTGTGAAGCACTTTGATCAATAAGCTCCCTGCTTTATTGCCACTAAGAAATTCAAAGCAGCAACTGCAGATTGCTTTACCCCAACATTTAGAATCTGAGATGGGAAAATATTTTACAACCCACAAGAGGTTTTGCTTACTGTCCTTTAAAGGGATTATAATCACAGGCTTCATAGGACAACACACACCAGCCCTGAAGTTGTGAACTCCCCCATCTCTCTGAAGGTTCTGAAAGCCCATTCATCATGGGCTGCTTTAAAAATAAAAGAAACAGACCTTTCTTTTCTTAAAAAGAAATTTTAAAAATGGATGTCTTTGAAGAAGTTTGACTAGATGTTTGCCAATGAAATTTGCATGAAGAAGACACTTGTTGCTGAATAAAAGACTGTGAAGACAAGACATTTGTCAGCTTTATTCATCCTGGAGAGTTCTGAAGAAAAGTTCGTGACAAAAGCAACAGGACTTTCAAGTTTGAAAAGGTTGTTACTGTAAAAAGAAAGGAGAGAAGAAGAGAAGAGGGAGGAAGTGGCTGGGCTGCCATGTACAACTAAACAGGCACATGGAAACCGCTCAGATCTGGGATGTTCAGGCACATTACGACAAGGAGGAAACACATGTTTTTATCACTGGAGCCGGGACTGCCAGCATTGATGTCTTCTCATGAAACAGCAACTCAGCTTCTGCAATGGTTAGTTAAACCCAAGATGTACCAGGTTTCTGGGAAGCAGGCTTGGGAAAATATATCATGCTGGCACCTGGAGCAGTAGCAAAAGATGACTGGAACAGCCTTTTCAAATGTCATTCCAGCCTTTCTGTTGCCAGGCTATTGCTCTGAGCTTCAGGAAAGAATGCACGGAATGAGCAAAGTTACTGCAGACCCATGCCCACCTCTTATGGTTGCCTGGACCAAAACTACAATCAACATAAAGTTGTCTGCAGAGCCTGTGGAAGGATGAAAAGCTTTTCTGCTGGTGATGAACCAGCCATCATCTTAAGGATTTGCTGGGTAATGATAACCACGAACCTCCTTATCCATCCCAGATATCACTGGAGGGTTCATCTGTTGGTGCATTAATAAATATGAAAAAATTATTTGTGAGGCACATTTCCATATTCCTACATCCCCATCCATGGAAAAACAACATTTGTTACCTTCACACATGACGAAATATGTTCTGCTCTATCCATAGGCCCTTTGTCACACCACTGTTGCTATTTAGTCATGTCAGACCAAGGCCTCATTTTGTCATGTCAAATTACCATCAGGCTTCGCTTTTCACCACAGAAATCTGGGCACAACACTATGATGGTTTAAAAAACATCAGGTGAGACACCCTCACTAGACACTTGTGATGTGTGGAATGGTATAAAAGGCGTATTTGTTGAAAATCTACAGCTTGTCTGAAGAGGGAGCGGCATTCAGAAAATGCCATTAAAGAGGATGTTTCCTTCTCACTCACCTGGTACAGAAGCCACCTCCAGAGCCCAGGATGAATGGCACAGATCACCCCTGGCGTTCTCCTTTCACCAGGAGACCACAAATGATGTTGGAAGATGTTCTCTGTCAGGACACCCTTGGTTCAGAAGCTGGTGGTGGGTTTGAGGAATTACCCTGGGGTCGATGTTCTTTCATCACGTGAGTCCCAAAAAAACTTAGGTAACTGGGAAGTGTGACACAGAAGTGACACTTTTGCCACCCATTTTCAATACGCTTCTCAAAGGGAGGGGGAGCTATTTCAATATTCTTCTCCTTGGAAGGGCAGATCTGTGACTGTGGGAGCAAAGCTCCCGTGACAACGCGGAGCAGAAGCAGGCAGTCACTGGTGAACCGCTTTCTCCAAGAGAAATGACCTTTTGGATGCAAAAGCTCAACTGTATAATGGCAAAGGTATCCGCCATTTCCCAACCCTAAGGAGGCACCTCATGTGAGCCTCTCTTGGTGCACTGCTCAGCCAGGACTGTGAGTCCCTTGGACCATGCTGGGATGGGCCCTTTTAACATGCTCACCAGCAGCCAGGCCAGCTCTTAGGAGAGCTTGTGTTCGCGACAGCCCCCTGCAGCATCAGCAGGAGTTACAGTAACACCCCCTCCCCTTGCACATGCCCTTCTCCAGGCTGTTGGACGAAGCCCTGCTAATCCCCTCCTGTGCAAATGGCATTTATGTGCAACTGGTGCAGGTAAACAAGCACAAGCTCAGGCTCCTCCTTGCTGCGGCAACACGCTGGCCCTGGGAGATGCCCTGCCTTTGCCCTCTTTCCTGTGGGGAATTCACTAGCCACAATGCCCTGCTTGAAGTGGGGATCACAGGAGCAGGAATGCACCCCATCAGGGCTTTGCCAGCCACTATGAATGCAGACCATATTTATAGCAATAAACCAAAGCAGATACCTTACTCATGTAGAGTTTATATTTAACATGCCCACAGCCCTCTATCAAGAGGTGTGGAAGCAAACAAGATGCTCCTGGACACGCTGCCCCGTGGTTTTCTTCCTCATGGCCCACAGCTGCAGAGACCTCTGAGCACAGGGATGAAAATACCTGCTGCCACGACTTGCCTGGCATATGCCAGCTGTCAGCATTCAGTCAAGGGAATTTTCTGCCTCCCAAGGCCATACTTCTCCCCTGCACATACACACCAAACAAAATTTGTTTTCCTAGAAGCACTACGAAGTGTTTCTAGGCAGGATTCTTGGAGGGCTGTGTGTGGGACTAGGGACAAGCTGTGGCCAAGCACCACAGTGTGGGCTTTCCCTACAAACCATGGCAAAGGGTCATCCCTGAGCAGGTTTTCGAAGTGCAAGGCAGCCAGATGGGGTTGCAAGTTGTGAAAGACCAACATGAAGTTTCAGACATTCCTAGACCATTTCAAAACGTGTTTTGACGAGCCCAGTTGCATGGGGTTTTCTGCAAGGCCTTTTATGATTATATCTCTCAGTAGAAGACTCAGGACTGCTTTAAAGAAAGAAAAACAAACAAAAAGATGCAATTTAACTCCAAATACCTGAAGAGAGTAAGTAGGGAACCCAACTTTGGAAAACATACTGCTGTGTTTATTTGAAGATAAAAACCACTGCTGCAAACCACTCGGGTCTGATTTAGATTATAAAGGGTGTTTGGTTATGTAAGTGCAAGGGATGTTTTAAAGTCTTCCAGCAAGCCCCTTTCAGCAGTGCTACTCACAACAGAAACAAAGTGCTGGGTTCAGCCACTGCTTTCACCAGGCCCCCTGTGCCTGTGGGGAGGTTTTATGAGCAGGGGTTGAGTTCAGGGCCCTGTGAGGGAGAGCAGGGCAACACACAAGGAAACAAAGCACTGTACTGAGTGGCCCAGGGGGATCCTCTGCCAAGGAAGTACAAGAATTGCAGTCACCCGTTAACCTGATGCAAAGGATGTCCCCAAAAGGACATATTTACCCCAGCCTTCAAAAAATACCCAGCATGTTTGAAGCAGAGGGTTATTGTTAAGGGAAATGCAAGGTCCCTTATTTCTAGCATCCACGTCCCCATCCATACTCCTCCCCATTCCCATGAAATGTGAACTGTCTTGGCCAGTTTGGTCAGGATTTGTTCAGTCTTACCCTGCTGACAAGGAGACTCCGTCAGGTCACCTACACCCATCACATGGCTGTTCCTGAGGAACCAAAGGCTGCCCTCCTGAGTCAACAAACAGCATTTGCAAAGCAAGGCTTCAGAGCAACCATGTAACACTGGCTGGCACACAGGACATTGCTTGCTCAATATTGCACATGTTTGTTCTACACTGACTTCTACTAGGCATGCCAGAACACCAGGAATTACTGAAGTGCATGTTTCCACGATGGCATTTTCCTATCCATTTTCAAAACCCTAAGGCTGAAATTTACTCTTTCAGGGACAACCCCCAAACAAAACAATGCCGTGCCTTTCATGCATGTCCTTTCACCAGCAGTAAATGTCTGTGTCCTTGCAGGTGTAAAGGGTGACGTGCTGACCTGCTGGGCTCACTCTGTGACCCCCTGTCCTCAGCTAAGCTGTCACCCCGATGAAGGGTTTGTTTGCCCTCCCAACTCACCTGTTCATCAGTGCCCAAGTCAAGCTCAGCCAAGGACCCTGTAACACTCTGGTCTGTCACATTCCCTTGCATGAGGAACGACAGAGCTTGATGAAATCATTTATTTGCCAACACAATGATCTTCAGAAATGTGTAAATGGCAGCCAGCCTTTTGACACTCTGATGAAAGGGTAATATTTAGGATAAATATACAACTCACTTATCCGTACTGACTTTGTGTCCTGCTTTTTCCATGGAGTCAAGAAGGGGTTACAGACAGGGCACTTGGACAACACTCTGAAGATACATTAATCCTTTACCACTCTGAGAGTAGCTCTGAGCTGCTACCAGTAGGTCTCAGGCCAGGACAAAGAGATGGCCCTGCCCTTCTTCGATGCAGCACTTGGACTTTCTCCCAAAATTTTTTTTTTTTAAAAAGGTTGGCAATTGCAACTCACAACCTTAGTGCAGAGAAAAAGGTGCATACATTCAGCTCTAGCTGTCTTGCTCATCTAAGGCAGCACATCTGAGTAGGAGAAGTACAGCTCTACTTTATGATGACACACTTGCAGTGCATCAACATAACGCTTCCCTTTAGATCTGTGCAACTGAGTGAGCCTAAAATGTCAGTGTGACATTCTGAGCATCTGGTTTAGCCATCTACGTCACTCACGTTTCCTCTGCACTATTCCTGTTGCTTTAGCACTAAAGGCAGAGGAGAGACTCTGAGAGCCAAGATTTGCTCCTAGAGACTAAAACATGGGCAACTCGGGTCAGGAATCAGCACTTCTGGATTTTGTTTCCAAATAAAAGGAAGGCATTAAGAAGGCACAGAAAAGGGTATCCTTAAATTAGTTAACAAAAAGAAATAAGAATGTTCTCAGCCTGGCTATTAACGCAAGGTCACTGCACTCCTCTGTACTTTATGTTACTCAAAATGGAGCTGCTGCATAATTTGAGAGGTTTTTCATTACATATGAAGTTGAACCATCTCTGAAATAGTTGCTGCTGAAGTTAGCATCAAGTCATTCTTGTTTCCCACTGTCCCATTTTCCAATACACCACATTTCTGCACTGACAACTGGTAATTGCACGGCAGGATCTGAAACATTTTGGCAATAGATCACAAAACTCTTCAGGAAGTAGGAGGAAACACAGGATTACTCAAGAAATGGGAACACATTAGCCAGTTAACATGATCAGAAAATTAGCATTCAAAAAGTCATTTAGAGGTTTCAAGGTTAGCGTATTAAGAGGGAAGCAATTCACAAAGTTTAGAACTATTATTTCATATTGCTGGAAAACTCCACCATGACACCACCTTCTCTTGTTCGGGTATTTATCCTGTCTGTGAGTTACTGCTGCCTTTAAACTGTGGAGCAAATCTCTGCAACACTATACCAGAAGTAAAACAGGGTCTGGTTCTGTAACACACACTAGTCTGTCACAAGTGGGCCCCAAGAGCCAGGAGTTTCAGCAGTCCCTTTGGAAGTCTCACCTGCTCTTGGTTTTACACAGCACAGGTCAAATCCCATCTGCTCCCCAACCATGTACAGCCCCATTTTAATGCTTCCAATCCTAAAAAGAGTTCCATCTGCAGAAACACCAGAACTGAGATGTCGGAAAATAATGGACACGCAGCAGCAGAAATAACATTTTTGTAGGTTTAGTGTTTGCAATTTGTTGTACAGCTTATAATGAAATACTGTTAGAGATAGTCTACATTCATATGTTTCAGGCAAAATACAGTTTTAAAATCGTAAGGCACTTTAAGATGTCCTAAAACAAATGCTTATTTAAAAAATTCGACAAGAGGGCTGGATGAGAACCCTTTCTACCCTTAGTGTTCTGGTCAGTAAATGATCAATTCTCTAGTCACGCAGGCAAGTGAAATAATCAATAGAAAGGTTTCCAAGACAGAGTTACTGCTGTATTAGTGTGCACTCTGGAGCAGTCTATTTGAAAGTGTCTTCAGTTGGGGAGGGAGGGCATGGTGTGAATAAGATGCATTAAAATAGTTCTTTGAACTGGGCAACAAAGATGCATTGCAAGGATTAAGTTTCATTACTTTCATTGGATTAAATTCCTTCCATTCATTATTGCCAACAAGAGTAAGGAACAAAAAGGAGCTGGTTCTCCCCTCCCTCCCCCCCAGTCCCATTATAATTCAACACAAGATTTCAAAGACTTAAAATGACCAGGACAGAAGCCAATGAAAAACTACATCTGGCCACTTCAGAGTATGTTTAAATATTCATTACTGACTTCCTCAGGTCTCACCTCTTATTAAAGAAAGAGAAACATAAAAGAATTGGCAACTGTCTAAGTTGCTTCCCATCAAATTGATATTTTGCTTCTTTTTAACATGACCCCACTGTTCCCATCAAGTACCTGCATTCAGAAACACACCAGCAGCTCTCCTTGGCAGAGGCATGGTGGGGCAGGGGATGAATGCAGGCAGGGCCCCGGGCCCAACGGGGAAGAAGCAATGAGCAACTTTGCTTAACACACTTGTGTCTCAGCTTAAAAACAGCTTCAAAAGCTGGCCATGCTGGGCTGCTGTAGCAACAAGGGGACTGATACCAAAACACTGACTGAAAACTTCACTTGAAGATGCATCTGCAGGAGTTGAAATCTGGTAAAAACTGACAGAAAACAAACAAACAAACTGACAGTGGCAAAAACACTGCCTACTTCTCAGGGCCCCTGAGAAGCGGATGGTAGAAACTAGTGCCTATCATCCGTGTATTTTCAAGTTGTGTCTTACCTGTTTTACTGCCCAGTACATTTTCAAGTCTTTGGGGGGCTAACAATTGCTGAAAAATGACTCACAGGGGCTCAATGTGTTAGGCACTACAGTGTACACCTGCATCCCTAGTCCTCTCAAAACTACCTCGGAGGGAAAAAACCTCAAACCCAACCAACCAACCATTGGTTTTTCCTACAAGTTCATGATTGTTTTAAATTCTGACTTACTTGAATTGCACTTCAAAGCCCAGCAGCAAAAAGATAACTTGGTAGCTATATTCAGGAATATATATATACACATTTTTAAGAGTCAAGACATTTTATCAAGTCTAAAAATGCATAGATATCAACTGCATAGGATGTCAAGTTTTGACCTGGCTACAGTGAAGAATCTGTGAAAAAAAAGATTACCCTAATAGACCATATAATATTTGGGCAGAAGAGGGTTGGCTATTCAGTTAGGAAAGAAACTGCAGTTAAGGATGGAGCTAAATTAGAACCAGCCACCACTGGTCTGAACTCATCGCACACAGAGGTGCTACTGTGCAAACAGGAACTCTGATGAAATCTAGCTTTGTGAAGTGAAAAAATGCATGACTTCAAGGCAGCTGCTGCTAGAGACAAGAAAGGAAGGTGGTACCTCATGGCCCTGAGCTCAAAAGATCTTGAGATCTCAACTTGTGTGGCTCACTTTTGCTGGCAGGAGAGTCAAGCTCTAGATCACTGAGTTGACAGCTATGGTTATACCAGCAGGCAAGTTAAAACTGTGGCTCTGGAATGATCTTACTGTCATGCAGCATTGGTGTGACTATGTTCACTTGGGACAGCCAGGAGCACCTGAAAGATGAGATGAACAAAACAGGCCACTCACTGGTTACAATTTCACTAACAGCATGCAGCTGGTTTCTCTCAAAACCCGTAGGTTCTTCTTCCCAAGCAAACCTCACAGAATTTGCTGAAGTGACATCCAGTTACTTGGCACATATAACTTATTGTGTCTTAAAAATATACTTCAAAAAATTATTTGGAAAGGCATAGACCACATGCAATTAATTCCCTGTGGATCTATCCACACAGGGAATCACATGTGCATGTGGGAACTCAGTTGCCATGATTAACAATGGACAGGATATTATTTTACAACCAGATAATTTCTTTCAAATTCCAGTTCTTTCCAAGGGAAACTGGGGAAATAAAGAGTGCTGTCAAGGAAATGCAAGGCAAGAGATTCAACATGCACACCGAGACAGACTGGAACATACAAAGTTTCACAGACCTTGTTCTTCAGGTCACATGAAAGGAAAAACTGTAGTCTAATTAAAAAAAAAAAAAATCACTACAGCTAGTTATAAAGAGCAGAATTATCAAAGTGCTTTAATACATGAAGTGTTCAAACATAATTAAACAGGACCATTAACACAGAGCTGCCATAAGATGTTCAAATAGGTATGTGTGTTTTCTGAATGCAGGAGAGAAACACAGGTTTTTAAATTACCCTGTAGGGCCGAAGTGGGTTAAGAAAGATTTTCTTGTTCATTTCAGCTTCTTAACACGATGGTTTTGCTCTGTTCCTACATTCAAAGGCACAGTTGGATATGCTCTATCAGAAACTGCATCAAAAGGACTGTCTACCATGAAATATTAATAAAGGGGCAGCTATACAACAGCCTCATAAAGTAGATTTATAGATACCTATCAATTTGCAGTAATAATTTTATAAGGTATTTCTTGATGCTTAAAAATTCTGAGCTATTTTCTGCAGCTTTCCTTTAAACATAGTTTAAGATAACTGAGTGTGTTATTTGAACCATCAACAGAGTGCCAGCGCTATTGCAAGAAGAGCAAATGCAAACAAATAAATAAGGAAGACGTTTCAAAAGCACCTCGTGCAAGAAGCTCAGACAACGTGCCTTTGCCTCCCTACCAGCTTCTCCTTTCCTGTTAGGAATCAGGAAAAAAGACATTCATTCTCCACAGCACTTCTCTGGGTCCTTTCAATTCACTGAGCTGCTGTGTACCTTAGGCAGATGACCTTATAGATGGAAAGTTTAAAGACGGTTAAAGAAATTTAAAGAAAGTAACTCTACCAAGCATAGCAGAGCAAACTGCAGTGGGGAAATGCAGCTGTTTATAAACAAAAAATGTCAGTCAAGACCTTTCCTGCAATTCACAGCTGTAAAAGCAGATTCGCTCCAAATCTGTAAGCTGAGACTCAAAAGCATGACACAGAGCATCACATCTGGTCCCTTGCACAGGCCACAAGTCTGAAGTAATACCAAGAATAACAGAACAACTTGTCTGTTTTCTGAAGGCACCATAAAAGCAGCAACACTTCAGGTGTAATGGGAAGAGGGAAGAGGAAGAAAAATAACAAATACTGTTAGAAGGAGACACTAAGAGCAGCTCAGTATAACGAGGGAGGAAAAAGGTGGCTCAGTTCTATGATGGCTATAACATCTGTAGCAGTACAGAGACCCTACACCCCTTGGCAAAGGAAGAGTAACCAGAGTTTTGAAAAATCTAGTCCTGAACAGAAAAAATTCAACTTTCATTTTCAGTGGATGGGTGTAAAATCTGCAACTGAGATCAAAGGAGACAGAAAGGAATCAAACTGCTATATAAAACACTGGGGTCCATACATACTCACATGGCATCATTAGCCTGTTTTGGATTTACCACAGTGTTAAAGGATCTGGACAGTCTCCTTTGCTCTGCAGGATGACTGAAGTCCAGTCAAGTTTCACACATTACAATCCTTCTGAATCCGCCAGTGAGAACAAATCCCTCTCCCAGCCCGTCTGAGGGAGGGGGCTGCCTCCCAGCCAGGAGACATTTCTAACAACCCCAGGCAACCTACAGGCAGCACGCTACCGAGTTAGATCTCCTAAGCAGCACTGCACCAAGCAAGTCTAGGCTTGCCAAGATGTTCTGTCCCTGCATGGACTTGAGGACAATTTCTCATGAGCCCTTCAGGCCAGTGGCTCATGCTTCACCATTCCATTATTGATTTTCAAATCCATTTTCCTTCCCGTCTTGCCCTGTGGCTCCCTGTTATCCCAGAAGGACTTTCTGCATCCTGTGCGCAGCGACGCCGGCTTCATCCTCGGAGTCAGACTCGCTCTGGGAAGTGGAGCTCTGGGAGGCAGAGCTGAAGGGAGAGGAGCACTCTGGGGAGCACAGGTAGTGCATCAGCGGGAGCCGGTACTTCCCACAGAAGTCAACGAACTTGATCTGTCTGACGCAGCTGTCGAAGTACACACCTGTGAGGGAGAGGGAACAGGAAAAACATGAGACCCTGTGCCCAGAGACCTGCAAACTCCACAGGGCTCTTGTGCCTGGAGCACATGCCTTGAATTAGGATTTAATTGGCACTGCACTGGATGTAGGAGCACAAGGGATACTAGTTGCAAGGGACCAGGATACCTATGAAAATGTGAAATTTCTTTTCTTAGTAAAGAACTCCTGTAAAACTGTATTTGGTAGATGATTCCTGTATTTGGTAGGTGATTCAGAACAGCACAGTCTTCACGTAAAGACACAGGGCAGTTACTTCCAAATAATGTGGCAACTTCTTCTAACCATTAGGGAGAAAACCCAGGCTGGGAATTTGCAAACTTCTTAAATGTCAAATGAAGTAACGCACTCTATTTTCAAACTTGTAAAACCTCTTCCACCAGCCAGTAAAAATGCATTCACAAATAGACCTTCACAGCTCTACTTTTCTTCTGCTTGAGTGAAGTCACCATGCTGAGCTTGGATGCTACTTTCCATGGCAACAGTCTTGCTGTAACACACAATTATGTTCTCTTCCTGTCACAGCAAGTGATTTTAGACGCTGACATTTTCAGAAGTTTCCAGCAGTGTTTTAAGTCCTAGCTGGTCAGGAGTAAGCTTTTCTCCTGCAGTGCTCGAGCAATGCTGCAGTACTGTGCAAGTTCATAAGGCATAGTAAAAAAGCACAAAGCCAATCCCCGGTTATCCAAGCTGTGCAAAACACTTAAAGAAACTTTTCTTTCCCTCCCAATGCAAGTCCCAGCCCTTCCATCTTTGCTTATGGAGCTTGCTTTGATACTGTCCTGTAAGAGGATAACAGCTTGCATTACGACTGCGGGGTAGATACTAATTAATTATTTTTTTCCCCTTAATCTTCTAAAGGCTAAATGTGCAGATCATTTACTCTGGATAAAGATTAAGCATTGAGCCAAATTAAGTCCAAGCATTCCAGGCTGTTTTATGAAGTCCTCTCCTTCCAAGAACTACAGGCTAGTGGTCCCAAGCTAGAGCTAAACAAGTTGCTGTTGGTAACTGCTAAGCACTAGAGCCACTCTCCTCTCTTCCATCCAGAAATGATGCTCACTGTTCAGCAAGAGTGTGTGCAAAAGTTCTCCTATTTCAGGCTATTTCAAGGTAAATGGATCAGAAACTTCAGACCATAAAACCATAGTGGAGTGCTGGGATGAGCTACAAAGACTCTGACAGAAGTGCTGTACATTCCCATGCAAATGCAGCAAACCAGCACTACAACTCTGAATACTGTTCCTAAGGGAACAAGGCTCCTTAAAGACAAGTTTCCAGGAACCTAGAGCCAGGGAAATACAGCCAGAATGTGGATGCGGTAAGTAACACTTTGAACTTGAGTGAGCTTATAAAGTCATGGCAAGTTGGAGGGAAAGGAAACCATCAGGTAAGAGCAGGAAGCAAAGCTGTAGAGGTGAACTTACCCCCGCATTTAGGATTGGGACAGTTGCTGGCCAGGCTCAGGTACCGGACAAGACTCTCCGGGAGATCGCTGGGAGCGTAGGGAATGTTGCGAGTTTTAACTGTGCGTCCCGCCAGCTCCTGAAGGCTCGGGGGATTGTAGGTCAGGTCACGCACAAAGCGCACCACCAGCGGGTTCCCACGCAAGCTCAGCTCTTCGAGGTGAACCAGGTTAAGGATCTCTCGAGGAAGGTAAGTCAGCAGGTTATTGTGCAGGCTAAGGGAACGCAGGGAATGCAGCCTAAGGATGGAGATGGATACCTTGTCAAGATGTGCAAGCAAAATTGTCCCACAACTGCATTATGCAGACCTAATTACTCTCCTCTCTTCCACCAGTTTCTTTTTCTTTGGCTTTTCTCCCTTTTAAAACAAAAATTCATGCTAAAAGAGCTGCTCTTACTCCAGAACACACAATGCACTAGAAAACTTGGCTCAGCACTGGAATACCTGCTTAGAAAGAAACAGTCTTAAACATGCTGCTGTCCCTCTCAATATTCTCCACACACACCCCCCAAAATAAGGTAGAACAAAAGTGCACAAACCGAGTGCTTTCAGGGGACATAACGTTTCCTTGTACCCAGTGCGTGCATCAAGAACAGTCCCATGCAGTGCTCTGAATAAGTCACCTGCTCTGTCTCATGCATTAAAGATGATTGCTGGGAGGCAGCCAGCCCTGGAAAGCCCCATGATTTCATGGCTTGCGGCTGTACCACCTCGCGCTGACACCACCAGATCTGAGCAAGGTCAGGCCAGGCCAGCTATGGCACAGGGGACAAGCAATTTTTTTGCTTTTGGACACGGCTTTCCTCTCTCAGGAAGCACAAAGCAATACTCCAGCATGGCATCCAGGGCTGCTCCCAAAGTTGTAAAGGTTACAAGACATTGTACATCAAGAATAATCCCACTAAACCATCAAATTCCAACTCTGAGAACTCCACGCTGCCGTTCAGTTGTTTTTAGGGTTACAGCTACACATCCCATCCTCATTTCCCATCTTAGGCTACACATACAGAGCTGCAGTGTCCTCTTTCCCCCCATTATGAACAGATAAAGCAGGAACCTAGCCTCTAGAACTGTGCCGTGGGATTACGTGAACACTCTGAGATCCTAAAGTAAGGAATATCAAGGGAACACAGGGGATGGTACAACATAAAAGTACACACAAAAAGGTTTTGGGTGAAAGGCAAAACAGATCAAGCATTCATTACTAATAAAACAGTACCATTCTTACTTCTTAGGTAGCAATTTATCTTTTCTGAGTTGCCCAGGTATTTTTCAGGGCCCTCTATACAAATCCATTAATACACTGTAAGTTGCAATCTCGGTGATTTTTTTAAACCCTTTGATAGAGTTTACCAGATCATATATTCGTGGTCTGCCTGCAGTGCACCATGCCAAGGACTAGCTTTTTCAAGTCTAGTCACATTAACAAACTGAAGGACAAATAGGTCCTCCCAGGTGCTTTTATCCACACACATGGAAGAAAAAATTGAAAGAGTTAACTACAGCTGATGGTTGATGACAGTAAATACTCACTGTGCCAGCTGAGGTGGAATGCTCTGGATCTTGTTGTCACACAGAACTAGATACCTCAGAGAAGGCAGTTTTGCTAATTCAGGTGGAATTGCTGTAATGAAATTCCCTCCAAGGTATAGAAACTCTAAACTGAAAAAGAAGAGAAAACAGTGCATTGTTTCATTAATTTCAAGTTTCCTGTAACACCTAGGTTTTCAGATCTCCTGCATTTCTTAAAGGAAACTGACAGATGCCTACCTATGAGATAATTTGCTGAGAGAAAGAAAAAAAAAGCTGAGTTGCACATCAGAATTACAACAGAGCTGCTGTTTCACAATAGATAATGTTGAGGTTTTACCTGCAGACTTCTGCAGTCACCATTACACCTGCAGGCAGGCACCAGACAACTGCGTATTCCTACACCAACCCATTATGCAAAGCTCCTGCCCCTATTTCCAAGGATGTGCAGCCTGCACACACAGGATCTGCAGCACCAACATAGATCCTGCTGCAGCCAGTAGGAGCTCTCAGTTTCAGTAGAAGCAAAGCAGGAGAGCAGCGTCTCTCCCTGGAAATCCTGGTCCTGCACCAGCACTAGTTGCTCTCTGTGGCATCATTTGACTCCTCAGTGACTAACTGGAACCTTTCAGCATTACTTAGAGGCAGCCAGTCCCCCTTTGATACAATTCACATACCAATACCACAGCTGCAACAGCACACAGTGCACCTAACTCACACAAGAACATGCATGCAATTTCTCAAGAGAGATTGATTTCACTACACTTAAGTCATGAAGCCCAAAGCTACCAGAAACCACAGCTGGGCTTCACTGCAGTTTAGGCCTAAATAAAAGAATCACTGGATGTCCTATGAAAACTCAGTGGATGGGAGATAGGAAGGGAGAGAGGTACTAAACCCCTTCTGCCGGGTGGAGCAGCCACTATTTGCCATGCATCTCTGCCCTCCTAGAAGAAAAACTGGCAAGCATTTCTCTTTGATATAATAGCTTCAAGTCCCCATTCCACGGACTCAAGCAGCTTTCTTTCCCTGTTCTTGGATGTTGGCTGAAAGAGAAGCAAAGGCAGGCTCAGTTTGGGTACTTCTTGCTAATCACACTCCAGTCAAGATTTTTTTCCATGTTTGGAAAAGGTGGATCCCCCAGTCCTGGTTCAGTATCTCCAGTACACACTCAGGCTGCCTAACCACAGTGCACCTTGGCCTTCTCTGATCCACCAAGCATTGCCCACAGGCCAGGGAAAGTGAACTCATCCAGACTCCATCAGCCTTTCTTTAAGTATAGGTTACAACTTCCTCGGAGTAGGAGACACCTTCATCTCACCCCAGCAACTGAGAAATGCTGTGGATACAACTGACACAGCAACATGGGAACAGAGCACCCAAGGGACACTGTGGTTGACCCAGACAAGGTCTGAGCCCGGAAACTCTGTGCCACAGCATATGTGGAGCACAGAGGAGCTCCTCCCTGAGACTTCCCCTGGGATGCGGCAGGAGAACAGTAGGGAGAGTCTATTTTGCTCAGTTCTTGCAAGAAACTTGAACCCCAGAGATCCAGTGACAGCATCTGCTTGGGGCTACAGAGGCCACTACTGCAGCACAAAGGTGCATCCGCCCAACAGCAAAGGACAGAACGACAGACCTTTGCAACACACCAGGAGATGCTCGCAAGGCTCAGCTTCCCCTGGATTCCCTTGTATTTTTGGAGCGTGTGAAAGGCAAGCTAAATAATTGAAATTTGACAAAGTGGGTACAAAGTTAAGCCTTAAACCGCATTTGATTATATGGAAGGCGGTAACTACAGACAAGTGGGACAGCACATTTGGAGGTTACTCTGAACGTGCAATAAAGTACACAGGGAAAAGCCACCACCAATCGCCACTGCTCCAAAGTAACCTCTCTTCTACTCAGACAAGCTGCAGGTGAGGAGTAGGGGTAAGAGGAAGGCTGCTGTGCAGAGACCACGTCAAGGAGAGATTATTTTTAATTAACTTTTGATCCCCTAACAAAGCCCTGTGTTTTAACCAAAATTCCTCCTTCAAACCTCCATTGTTTCCCAAGGTGGATTTAGGCTGCTTGGCTCTCACTAGGGACTTACTGTTGAGTATACAGTTCCTAGGCATATTTTAACTCCATACCATTGCTGGAGCTCACACCAAAAACTGTAGGGCAAGGGAATTCTAGCAATGTGGGTTTCAATATTTAAACAAGGTTTAGAAGTGTACAAGTTTGCACTCCCTAGGAAAAGTGAATAATTAACTCCTCATCCTTTGTGTTTGAGGACACTAATGCCTGTAAAGTGACATGGCATAAAACCACATCCTACCAGGGAAGGAGAAGAGGGCACAAATTATACAATAAAAATGTTTTGGAAATTCATTTCAAGGCATAAAATGCATATGTTTCAAGAGTAGCCTACTGTACAAACTAAGTGTGCAGAAACACTGCCTACAAATCCATTCTTTGTAAAGTCTGTAATGAGAACACTCAGTCATACCAGGAAAGATATAAAGACCTAACATTAGAATACAAACTGTCTCTAACTAAAAACCCACTAAGTAAGATAACCCCTTCATTGGTAACAAAATGCTTCTTAAAAAATGTTTTCTTTTTACTCATCTTCTGAATCACCTTTGTGGAGTTAGTAGACTAAAAACTAATGGGGCCCAGTCAGCTCTAGCAAATTCAGAATTTCCACATCAACTTATGGTTTTAATTAGATGATTAGTTTATTTAAAAAACCACAGGGAGGAGGTTTTGAAACTACAAAAAAACTTATTTAAAACATAGGAAAGATATTCTTACAGCTTCCACTGAAACACTGCTCAGCAGGAAAACAAAACCTGTAACTCTCATCCCTCAAAGTACAATTTGCTAGGAAGAAGGATCTAGCCTAGTCTTGGCTAGGCAAAGTGAAGGCAACAACAACAGCCATTTCTGCATCAAATTAAAGTGTCAAGAATTGTCTGAGCAAAGCTAATAATGACACAGGAAAGGATTTTCAAGAGACATGACCCTTCTGTCAAGAGCACTGGGACCACAGTTTATTCCCAGCTCATCTGCTCCTGGCCTGATGTTCATGTCACACTAAGCCTGTATCTAGAGGCCAAGGTGATGCTGGCTCTCGAGTTGTCCTACTCAGGGCAGGGCAGGGCAGGGCAGTTTACTGCTTGCTAAGACAAGCAAAAGCACTGCTCAGCTCTGCCCTCTTCACACAAGAGCCTGCAGTAAGTCAATCCACAACATTCACCACAGGTTGTTGCAGGAGGACCACAGCAGAGATGGCACTGAACTTAGTGAATGCTTCTAACTAACCTTTCACACTTAGGCCTAGTTCTTCTGACAATCATTAATCTGTACAGTCATTTTGATTGATCAGCTAAGGTCTTGTGAGCTGCTGTGTACACAGAGGTAGAACT
Organism: Eulacestoma nigropectus; assembly: GCA_013397775.1. Taxonomy (NCBI): domain Eukaryota; kingdom Metazoa; phylum Chordata; class Aves; order Passeriformes; genus Eulacestoma; species Eulacestoma nigropectus. The sequence goes on from VZTE01002776.1 coordinate 331,893, forward strand.
GGATTTTTTTCTGCACTTTCAGAAGTCCAGAATCTTCAAAAAGCCAGAGATCAACTATCCTCAAACAAACAAGCTCAGTTCCAATTTTTGAAGCTAGAGTGAATGATGTACTCCCAACCTGCCACACAGACTCTGGCTGAATGAGTTTCAAGAGGGGACAAACACTAACAAAATCAATCTCAACAGAATCTGAAAAAAACCCCAACAACCATGTGACAGAGTAGCTAATGAGGGTTGACACTTTCTCTCCTGCCTTTTAGCAATGTTGACAAATACACTAATTAAAGGCCAGAGTCCCTTTCAGCTTCACACCCAGCAGCCCCCTGCTCAGCACAGTCAGTCCTAATTGCTGCCAAGCACAGCCAGCACACTGAGCCCATCATGTGGTGCTCTTCTCTAGCAGCGTATTTCACACCACTGGGCTGTAGGGCAGCAATGAAAATACTTTTATCTACTAGGAAAGGAGTGGAGAAATGCTCAAACAACTATGATCAATTCAGGGAGTGGCAGCAAAGTCTAATATACAAAAAGACTGTACCTTCTTGCTTGAGTATGTCCTTGATGTTTTCAGGTCATCATATACCACAAATCAAATCCAAACACCCCCAAACAGTCAGTAAATAAGAAGAGCCACTCTGAGCACTAGAGGTATTTTTTATACCCTATCAATTACCACAGCAATTACCATAGTCATGTTTCAAGGGGATAATGTCTTCAGGCATAGGAGATACTCAAATTTTCCATCCACCCTGTTTCCCCACAGATGCTTCTTCGGATAAAATTTAACAGCTGACATCAAACAGATGCATCTAAATAGGTAATCTAAAAAAACCCAAACCAACAACGGTGCCTGAAATACCTCCAGGTCTTTTTAAGATAAACTTTTTAGCAAGAAATTTCCAAGGCAGTTTTGAGGCTCATGCAAGGGAGGCATTTCAAAGCAGCCCACAGCACACTCCTGTTAACCCTGTTCTACGATTTGCTAATTCCTGAGAGAACTGCATAGCCTTTGCTGACACGCAAATTTAAGATCAAACGGTCGTCTGAACACTATTTGCAAAACGTTTGAAGAGGGGAAGAAGAAGGGAGACAGCAAGCAGATTTCCTAATGCTGTATCTTTATCAAAGCTCCGCTTGCCCTTTTTCCCACACTAACAGCCGTTCTTTAAGCGTATGCATGTCTAACATGCTTAATACTACCCACGAATGAAAGCAAACGCTCTGGTTTTCAATGCATCTAAGCCTTTACACAAACCTTGGATGGATCCAGCCAGGCGTTTGAGGTCTTTGATCCCAGCCCTCGCACAACCGGGCTTTAGGAGAGGAATAGCAGCAAGAAGGAAAGGAGCATGCATGGGTCTTTTCCAAGCTCTGCCTGTTCCCGATGCTCTACAGAGCATGAGAGTATTCACTAGGAGAGTACGACTAAACTCAAAATTCCCATAGGAGATTCAAAGTATTGGCTGTGTTTCATTAAGCTCTTGAGAATTATTCATTTTACGGGACGCTTGCAGGACACTTCCCCAGGCCTGCACACCGATCAGGGCAATCCTTGCACCCTTAAGCCAAAAGCCACAGCTGCACCATGAAGATCAGAGCTATGTTTTACCAGATTTGCCATACAAATGTTGTGCCAGGCTGGGCACAAGTAGATGGCCACGTTTCTAGCTCACCAGCTGTAATACAGGTTGCCACATAGTGCATCCCCAGTTGGATCAGCAGGGGAAGGATACGCAGAACCGATGCGGGAGTGGGATCTCTATGCAGATCACAGTTCAGGAGCTGCTGAGGGCTGTGAACTGAGTCTGAGAGAGAGAGTGACTGACCATAACATCTCCCACTGAAAACACAGCAAGGTCAGCAGGGAGAACTACAGAGAAGATAACACTTGTGTCTGCCTATGCTAAGCTCGTATTTTATCTGGCAACAAACAGGAAAGCAATGCAAAGGCTGCTCTCACATGCCTGGTGCATTCACCACTCTAAATTCACAGCAAGAGCCAATGCTCAGGTCTTGCACTGTACTGACACACCAGCTGTCAGGAACTGGGGGTGCTGGGCATACAGAAGGACCTGGCACAGCCTCAACATGATCAAGAAAATGCCCTTAGCAGGGGCAACACCTACATTCCTCAGAAACACATGAGGCTATTGCTGGGCACCCTCGATGCTTACAGTGTAAGTAGGATGAAAGAGCACTGAATTTTCCTAATGGAAAACATGAAGCAAAGGCTATTCATCCCTGGTGCCAGCTTGCTATGATCAGCATCATCCTACTGCCATCACCAGAGCAATCATGATCATACACTTACGAAGCCATGCAAAGGAAGCTTCAAGCATATAGGGGGTCCTTCTACAACAGCCCAGGAGATAACCAGTAATGGGGAACACAGCACTCACTTTCCAGGCAGGATCTTGCACTGCACACAAAACGTTTGTGTGGGCAAGGATGGGGCAGACGGCTGAAGCCGGAAGGAGTAAGATACGACAGCAGCAGGACTGGCTGTGGTTCTTATCACCAAGTTCATTGACCTGCCGAGTCACCAGGAACATGCCAGGGAAAAGGCATGCACAATACGCCTGACCCAAATACAGCTTGCTGCAAAGTGGTGGATTTATTATCTTCCTGTGAGTAACAACCCATGGCACACACCTCCCTTTCCAGGATCTTTGCATTCATAGTCACCAGCATGTTCCTTCTCCTTTGGCAGCTCAGACCCATCAGCTCTTTATCCTTTCAACTTTACCACATACACAGACTCCTTATCTGCTATATTCCTGGCCTTCACTAAAACTGACATGCTGTCCCTTCAAAAACTAAAACAGGAAACTATGGGGTGCAGAGGAAAGACATGAAGCTTAGCTATGAAGAGTATTTAAAAAAAAAAAATCTCATCATAGCTCAGACATTCCTTTGAAATCTAAGAAGCATTTCTAGATTTCTGCAACTCCAGTCTGCTCTATAATCAGTGACTGGAGCAAATGGGAAGCTGCCAGGGTCACAGGAAGAGGAGAACTGCTGGTCTTAGGAACTCTCGTAGCAGCAGGAGGAATCTGATCAGTAAGAGTGCTGCCTGCATTCCCCTGTGGTCTCAGAATCCCTAAAATAAAAGAAAAAATTCTTTTTATGAGAAGTTGCACACGGAAAAAGGCTCAAGGTCTTGGCTTGTAAGCAACAGCAAGATTGGCATTTGCAGATTGAGCTGTGAGGTTAACAGAAGCCACAACACCAGGTCCCACCTCCAGCTTCCAAAGCTCAGAAACTAACAGAGGTCTCCATGCTGCTGTGCTGTAACAGCTGGCTCTGCTCTGTCCTTGCTCAGGCTCATTTTACCCCTTCCACAACAAGCATGCTCACGCTGAGGACACTCTCTTGTCAGCAGCTAGAAGCAGAGTCTGGCAGCAGTTTCTCTCCAGAATGTACTTTCTATGTTTTTGGCAAGGCTCATTGGTTATCTGGGTCCCAATGAACAGATTCAGGATTCCCTCTGGAAGAACAACACGTTATAAAGTGCTGTTTTCTCCCAGCACTGGCAAGCTGTGTGCAGCTTCCTTTTGTTACTCAAGCAGTCCCAGATACAGAAGTCCCTGATGGCAGAGTGGTAAAGAAGCTGACAATCCTGGTGGGGCGCAGATTTGCTATCTTGAGCTAAAGTTCAATTATATTATGGTGACATGTCAGCAGAAGTCCAGTGAGGTAGCAGTGGTGACGTGGGCAGCAGACAGAAGCTGTGTCTGAGTATAACTCTCCCACCCGACACGTCACTTTGCAGCGATAGACAGTTCAATAGCTTGGTCTGCATTTGCTCTCTCTGAATTCTCATTCTGGGGGCTCGAGCATGACCGGCCCAAGAAAAGCTGCAGGACAGGACAACAAGAAGTCTTGCTTCAGGGCAGGTCAGAGGAACAAAGCAGAGTGAAAGAGGTGCAGTGTGGAGCACAGGTCACAGCCTGCTGGGGCACCATGTGCAGTGCTACACAGCCCAGTACCTTCCTGGGGACATCACAGAAGAAAAGCAGGGCTGAAGTTCGCTTTCTCAGGAAAAAAAAAGCAGAGATAAAAAAATCACAGCCACAGACTGAGACCATGTAAACAGCAGCAGGGAGCCTCTGACTCAGAGGTGGGAGCAACAATCAGATCCCAACCACATCCTGGATAGTACCAGACATGCTATGGAGACAATGTGGATCATGTTCCTCACACAGCTGCCCTCCTCCATTGGCCTCCTCTCCCATGCCTCATTTTCTTTTTCATCCCTGAAGCATCTGCTTCTAGACAGAGAAAAAGCTGAGCTTCTTATTCCTCATGACAGCCCCAACCCAGGATGTATCACAACTCTGCCAAGAAGGATATGGGCATTCTCCATCACTCAAAATATCTCATAGCATCTCTCAGCCCAGAGAGCTTAATCCAGAATTGCTCCAAATCCTTAATAGGTGCATGCTATGCCACCTGGACAAAAGCCACAAACCCAATTGTACTATACTGCAGCAGACAAAAGCATTTCCCAACAGCACTCAAGCAGTTCTGTACCTCCCACCTAGGCCCATGGGAGACATCACTCCACACAGAACATCCTATGCTTCCACTGGATGCAGCTCTGCTGAGCCATCAGAGTGAATCCAGGTATTTAGGGTCAAGGTGCTAGAATTTGCATAAGAGAGGCTGCCCCCGGCAAGTCCCTCAGCAAAGAGCTGGAGCAAGCAAAGTTCAGATCCAAAGTCTTAGCAGAGAGCCGCACAGAGGCCAGTCTGAGGCCTGGGAATCCAGCAGAACACACTGAGGTGCCTGTGTCACTTAAGTCACAGCAAGCATCCAGCTTGCCCAGGAGGAGGGCAGGCTTCAGGAGTACCCAGCCCAGGCCAATGCAGGCAGCCAATACCCAGCACTGTCTAGGGCCTCTTCCCACCCCTTTACTGTTCCTAACTGCTGCGATTCAGCCATGAGTTTCTGTATGGCCGGCCTGCAGTGGCTGATACAGCCCCAGAGCCAGACGTACCACTGCACCCGAGCACAGCCTGGGGCTCCATGCTTTGAGTCTGTCAGTATCTGTTGGATCTACACGAGTTGATGGGTTGAGAGAAACACCACAAAACCCCATCCATGACAGCAAGCCCCCAGCGAAGCTGCAGCTGTGTTGGCAGAAAGGCCCTGTTGTTTGTGCAAGCCACAAACACATCTTTATTCTCCTGAGCAACCCGTTGTGCAGCCACGAGCTGCATGACACATGGGGTTTACCTCGCTGTCACCCGGAGATGTGCATGGAAGCCACGGAGAGCCTTCCACATGCCAACACTCACACCAACCACACCATCACCAGGAGAGCCCCCCTGCACCACAGCAGCGCAGGGACTGGGCAGTCCCAAGAGTCACCCAGTTTGTGAGCACAGGAGGCCCATCATCGCCTGAAGAACACACAGGATCGGCTGCCTTGGAAGGGACCACAGCAGGTTTCCTGTTCCAACCTCCCTGCTCAGGCAGGGTCATCCTAGAGCACAACGTGCAGGATTGTGTCCACTGGAATATCACCAGTGAGGGAGAATCCACCTCTCTGGGCAACCTGTTCTTGGTCGGACCCACAGAAAAGAAGTTCTTCCTCATGTTCAGGAGGAACTTCCTGTGCATCATTTTCTGCCTCTTGTCCTATTGCTTGGCACCACCAAGAATAGCCTGCCTCCATCCTCAACACCTATCCTTTAGATACTTATATATATGTTGATGAGGTAGAGAACGTCCTGGAGTTTTGGCAACTCAACGTGAGGAAGACGAAGAGCCACGTTAGCGGCAGCAGTGCTTGGAGACACCTGACGCTGGAGAGAACTGACCCCCCGAGGGGGAGCATGGCAGAAACCCCGGCCGGGCTTGCCGAGGCTGTCCCTGCTCCCGCGGGGCCCGTCCCTCACCTGTGGAGCTCCTGGATGTCGGGCGGGATGCTGTGGAGCCGGTTGCCGCCGAGGCTGAGGCTGCGCAGCCCGCGGAGCCGCAGCAGCACGGGCGGCACCTCGGCGAAGCGGTTCCCGCTGAGGTTGAGGACGCGGAGGGAGCGGGCGAGCGGCGCCTGCTCCAGCCCCTTGGGCAGCGAGCCGGGCCCGCCAAGCCGGGTTCTTGGCCAGCAACGTGTGGAGGCACGGCAAGGACAGCAGCTCCGTGCCCATCTCCGCCAGCCCCGTCCCGCTCACGTCCAGCACCTCCAGCGCCGGGAACCACTGCGACAGCCCGGCGGGCAGCGGGCCCAAGAGCCGCCGCGGCGACAGCACCAGCCGCCGCGCCTCCGCGCTGCGCCGCGCCGACAGCTCCGCCGCCAGCGCCGGCTCGGGCTCGGGCTCGGGCTCGGGCTCCGACTCCGGCTCCATCTCCAGCACCAGCTCCGGTCCCGGCTCCAGCTCGGAGCCCTCCCCGCCCGCCGCCGCCATCCCGCCCGCACAGAC
>VZTE01002776.1:338453-394739 GCA_013397775.1 Eulacestoma nigropectus
TGCCCGGGGGCCGCGGCTGCCCCGGCCTCGCTGCTCGCCCCCGGGGACCGCCACCTGCCCCCTGCCAAGTGTTTTACACCAAGCTCGGGACACCAGAGCTGCTAACTGTAAAATTAAACCATACCCTTTCCTCTGCCCCTTTTGGTCATCCTCGGAGCCCGAAGGAGACGTGCTGCCTGACCCCGTGTGCCCCATGGCCTCTCCGCTGTGGCTGCTGGCGGCGGAGCCTGGCCCAACATCCCTGGTCAGCGGGTGTTTTGTCCAAGGGTCGATCTGCTTTGGTCCCTGCGGAACAGGGAGGTTGGAACTGAGTGATATTTGAGGTCCCTTCCAACCCAAAACGTTCTATGCTTCTGTGAGCTGCTGCCGTGCAGCACCAAAACGAAGATACTCCCAGAAGTACCTCAGTGTGTGTTGATGCCCGAAAGATAGGCTGGAAATAAATCCCAGACCGATGTCTATAGAGCAGGTATTTGTTTATTGCTGTGCTGGTGGTGAGGGGGTTTTTCTTCCTAACTCACCCACCTTTGTCGAGTGCTGTGGTACATTCACACAGTAAATTTCGCATAATGTTGCTATGTCATTACAACATCATTGCAGATGCACCGGAGCTAATTTACATAGTGTGATGTCATGGCTATTGGATAATTCTTCATACTGCGCTTGCGCTTCCCCAGTTCGAGGGTCTTTGGGGGTCTTTGATGAAGGCTTTTAAAGTCTTCTTCACACTTGACCTTTTCACCTTTGTCTTCAGGGCATGCGTAGTTACAGTGCTCCATCTGGTCTTAACTGGCCTAAATTCTTGGTTTTGCAGCTAATTGGCTTTGCACTTGCCAATTTCTCATTAGTACTACACTTATCTCTGAAGCTATACATCTAGTGAGTTTTTTCTCTTTCTTTTTGTCTATTTAGCATTTAAGCAGCTGCTTAATTATACACTAGCCATTACATTGTATAAAAAGTTATTCATATCAAGTTATATAGGTATCAAAAGTTATGATTCAGGTTATATATCTATCAGGTTATAGAGGTATAGAAGTTATGATTCAGGCTACATAAGTATAGAAGGCTGTGCTTCAGGTTATATTGATAAAAGCCATGATTTAGGTTATATTGCTATTAGGTTACATAGATATCTTACAACCTAAGCTATATAAGCACCTTATGACTTTGACCTAAATTATACAGACATCAGTGTCCTTGCCTGGATATGAAAAGACAGCTTTGCTGTTGAGCCGGGGCACTGGCAGGAGTTAATCCGTAACACACATCTGTCAGGTGAAGTGGTCTGATGCTGATCACAGATCAACATGGAGCTGACCCCTGTTGTACCATACGTATACAACCAGGCAAGGCAGGATCCGTGACTTCAATTCATTGCTCTTTGAACACAGGTTAACATCAGTGTAGTCAGTAATCATGGGAAGAAGCAGCAGCGATGACAATGAGAAGATTCACAACCCAAGGAGACTTTTGCCTCAACTAAGTCCAGGCTTAAGAAGCAGATTTGCTTCCTTGTGATGCATAGATGTCATAAATAAACTAAAGAAGTTGGCTTTTGTAGTCATCCATAATTAAGAAGTTAAAATGCTATCTGTTAATTATTAATTGCATGTTCCAGTTAATTGTTCAGTGTGGTTTAATGTTAAGTGTTTCTTTGGGTAATTGAGAATTAAGGAAGTTAGCTAGTGTTAGGTATTGTTAATGTATTAGTCTTGGGATATAAGGTTTGACTGACAGTTGTTGGTTCCACTGAAAAAAATGGGTGAATCCATATAAGTTTCTCGAAAAAGAAAGTCTATAACCATTATCATGAAAATATAGGAGGAGGACTTTGATTGGACTAAAGACTAACCTATCACTCGACGCCCAGACATCACCCCATGCAGACGAGCCAACCACCTGGATGACGAGCCAAAAGTGTCCAGTCAAAGTATCCCAAATGGGAGGGCTCTAGGGAGGAGGGCGTTGCTCCCCAGAGGGGTATAAAATCCGACCTTCTTTGAGAAACATTGTCTCTGTGACACCCCCCCCCAACTGCAGTCAGACACCCAGTGTGAGGATTTTTCTCCGGTGCATAGGCTAACCAGGCATGAGGATTTCTTGATTGTCCTGATTGTTTTGTTAATAAGCTGTTAGAGATTAACTGGCTAAAGTTTTATTCTTGACAATAGAGAAGCCAAAAAGAAGAGAGTAGCAACCTCCCATCTGCTCAAAACACTTCATGTACACAAAAGTCCCTGTCATCTTTAGACTGGAAGAAACACAAACAAATCACAGTTTGCTTGTACCAGCCAAGAGTTTAAAACAATGCGTGAAGTAGCAACGGTGCTGAGTTCAAAGGTGTCCAGAATACTGTGGATGAAACCCATGGTCCACTTGTCCTTCCTTTGGTGCTCTTATGAACTCTGGATTTTACCACCACAAATATTTTGATGTGACAGCTCCTGTTGCTGAGAGGATGAAGTAGTCAGGGCTATGCCCAGCCTTCAAGAAAGAGTGTGCCATAGTGGGTAGGAATGAACAGGTCACTTTCCATTGGACTTGTTTCATTTGTTTTCCAAGACGCTGTGGATTCACAAATGTAGGCCCTGCTGTGAACTCAGAGATAGCTGCAGAACAGACACTTCACCAGTGTCATTAACTTCTTATCAACATAATTTTTCCCACTCTACAAAGATTGTGCTGTTCCATGATAGTTTTAGGAGAGTTTATGTAAGCACAAAAGTAAGGTCATCTGGATTTTGCTCTTGTCTTCTGTAGTGCTTTAAGCCTCGTTCTCCTCAAGACATGTCCTGTGACCTGGTTCAGGAACTGAGTCTTATTATAGATCAGTTTGCTTCTGTCTTCAGAACTAAAGTTAATGAATACCTTACAAGTGCAGTTCAGAGTCTTGATCAACCACTTAAGTAGCCTATTTCTCAACTGGAAGCTGAACAGCACTGGAGAATTGAGTTTAAGGGTATGTAGCTATAGTCCAGCAATTTAATACCCAAATGTGCTTAACTCCATAAACAGGTCAGAGCTTTTCCCAGGCCTCTACAAGCAGCAGGCAGCAGAACTTTTGCTTTTCCTCTTTCCCACCTCAAAGTCACTTTGCTTCAGTAAGTATGCATGGCACACAAAGCAAAGTATTTATAGTGCCACCTAGCTAAATTGGTTGCTGCCACTTCCATTCATTCCTTCTTAAAATCCTGGGAAATTCTCGCAGTAGAAATTGCATTAACGAAGCAGCCTCACTTTGCAGTTGAGTGGTGAATGGGCAGGGAATGCCACAGAAAAGACTGCATGTGCAGCAGCTGGTACCTGCTAAAGAGGCCATTTGGTGTGAAAAATAACATGGAAGAGGCAATGTTTGTGAGTTGTTTGGGGTTTTTTTAAACAGCTTTGGAAGGAGCACACCGAGTGGAACAAAGCAAGGCAGCTTTCTCTTCTGTCGGACCATTATCTACACAGAAGCACTCACAGCAGTGGCACTACAGTTACAGGGGAGAGGAATGGTAGGACACTACCTCCCGCCATACAACACCATTAAAGGCTATTTCACCATTCAGTCATATTTTCAAGGCCTTCAGTTATTGTTTTTACTTGCCTATGGGTTCTTTCCACCTGATGCCCCAGCTATGAAACAGAGCCAGTCACATCTCACATTTGTCCAACACATTGAGATCTGTCTATGAATGTGCAAAGACAGATGATTTTTTTTTGAAAACAAGTCATGTGGCTTGTGAAAAATAAACCAAACAAGTGTTATTTTTAAAATTTTGTTTCATTTATTTGGCAGTAATATCCAAACCCCCCTGCTTCAAAAAAATTACAAAATCAAGTAAAATAAGTGCACTAAGGAAACCTACAGAATACTGATAAATTTCACACACGTACAGGAGGGAATATAGAGGGAGGAGTGGGACTTTTTTTTTTGTTGTTTAAATTTGGTTTTTTGGAAAAGAAAAACAAAACAAAACACCTTCCCTGCCCCTTGTAGTCAGTACAGCAATTGTCCCAGAGGGCAATGGCTGAAATTCAGCACTTCCTTCCCCAGCAGCCAGATCACCCTGCAGGAGTTAGTGACTGACCAGCCTGCAGCAGCCTGAGCATTGCTCAGTCTGGGCTGCCCTTCCCCTCCGTGCAGGGAGCTGAGATGTTTCGGTCCCCTTTGAGAACTGCTGTCCTTGGAACAGGCCCTGCTCTCCACCGCGTCCCTTTGAGGGGGCACAAGGAGGAAGAGGCTCCACGGGCAGCAGCCCCTTCCAGAGGCACAGCTGCTGCACTCCCACCCTGCTGCCCGAGGCTACCCTGGGATCTTTGTATGGCTTCTTGGAGAGCTCAGCTTGCCGGAGACCGCAGCCCGTCCCTCCTCCTTCAGTGCAAGAGCGGGCTCTGTAAACCTCAGCCGCCAGCACACGTCTCTGGCTGCCCCAGCAGCCACCCCCATCCACACGGCTGCACAGGGCCAGCAGACAGGAGGGGACAGAGAACACATCACACAGTGCAGCCTACAGAAGCCCTGAGGCCGAGTATTCGCCTCCCCTTCCTGCGTGTGCTCTGGTTTTCACAGTTGGAGATATTCCTGACTGAACAAGATGTTATCCCCATCCAGGGAAAGCCTTTAAGGCAAGCTGTTGTGTTTTCTCTAAGGCACTTTAACAATCCAAGCTGGAAGGAAGTGATCTGGGAGGCACTAACTACCTTTTAGAGCAGGGTTGGAATAAAGCAAAACATTTATTATCAATGTTCCTGTGACTCCAGATCCAGCACATGAAGCCCTTTCACTTATCCTCTTGGGAAGGAGCAAGGCTGTGTCTAATGGGCGCTCCTATTTCACCAACCACTTCTTCCAGTGCCACCAGAACACAATGACTCTGTCCCAGTGTAGCATTGTCCACATCACCCTCAGCTCATACGGACTCCTTCCTCTCACCTTCACAGGTGACAGCTGCTCAAATCCAGGCCTTCATGAGAAAAAAAACCCAGCCTCCTTCTGTATTTATGATGCCAAAACCTCCATGGCAGGGTACATTATGGTTCTCACTGGAAAAGTGGCACTGTGCCAAAGTCAGTGAAAGTCCTCTGGCTTCACATCAGGAAAACAGCTCTAAGACCAGACAGCCTTTAACCCATCTGGCTCATGGGAAAGAGCACAGGAGGGACCAAGCTTTCTTCTTTTCCTATGCTTCTAGGTACCAGCTCATTCTTCCTCTTCAAGGAAAGCACTATGCAAAAAGGGGAAGGTTGGGACAAAAGTCCTGCTGATCTTCACTCAAACTGGACATGCTTTTGCAGATGCACATGGAATTTTGCTTGAGTAAGCAATAGGGACTGCAAGACACCCAGCAGCAACTGCTGAAGTTGCTCACAAACAGAAAGAGGGAAGTCACAAGCAGTTGTCTCAGGGCATATGCAACTGCTTGGGGAAGCACAGTACAGGCATGAAGGGAACATGGGTGTTCAGGTGTGTATGAAGTATATTTGACAACTGCATAAGAAAATCAGCTGGGCTTCAGGCTACAGAGGTGACTATCAACAAAACAGCATTTCATTTACATCTAGGACCAATGCTCTGAGAAATGTGTGGGATGAAACTGACCCATGAAGGAATGTGAGAGTGGTCTAAGGTGGTCTGATCAATGACACTGAGAAATGCGTCAGTAATGAGGCTGCCAGCCTTGACTCCAAACTCATACCTGGAATCAAAGAATAATGCTGCTGCCTCACTCCAGAGGAAGATGAAAAGCCCAAGATGATGCCAACAGCACAACTAAACAGTTTTCTACGTAGTTAAGCTTTTTAAGATACTGTACTAACGGGATTGCCTGGTCCCTCTGTCTCTAGACTGCTTTGGGCGATTTAGAGAGCCACGAGCACAGACTTTGAGCACATGGTCAATGCTAGCTAAGGGAGCGAGAGCTAGAGAGCTGCAGTGGCAATCTGTGTCTGGTGAAACTAATTACATCCAGCCCTGTCTCTTCTTCCCACGAGGGACACTGCTATCCCCAGCTGGGAAATACCCTGTAGTGCAAGGCTCACAATTCGCCTGTGGTGTTTGTGGCGGCCGAACGCAGCGCGATACAAACTGTGCATGGGCATTACAGCACTGTCAACAACAAAAACCCACACGCTGGGTTTTCTTGAAAGATCTAGAGCTACAAAACATACAAAAGCTGAATCACTACCATAGGAAATAAAATAATAAAAAACCCAAAACAAAAAATAAAAGGGGGAGTCAGCATGTGAATGTGGTAAGAAAAAAATACGATAGCACCTCTAAGGAGGGGGCAGGGAGAGTAAGAGTGAGATGAGGTCAAAAGGAACCATGCTGTGTTGGAGCCCACAATGTACTGGAGGAGCTGCTGGGGACAGTCTGGTGGAAAGCAAGGAGGAATGTGCTGGACTCATGCCAGCAGCATGGCACCACGACTCCCAGGTGTCACACCAGGCTGACCAGCTTTGAGGAGCTCGAACCAAAGGGTAAGGTCCTTGGATAATGATGCCCTGCAGCACACGTGTTCAGCCACAAAACTGCCAGGCCTGTATTTCTGCAGCCAAGGCTGGTGCTGCCAACTGTATTGACTGAATTTCTATCCAGCAGTGACCTCCATCCTTTCCCCAGATCCAGGGGAACAAGAAATCCCTGTTAGTTCTTGGAGGGAGCAGCTGTCTGCTCTGGGGAAGGGTCCCAGAGGCTGCTGTAAGTCCCTCCCAGCCTTCCAAGGTCCCAGCAATGAAGCTCCCTGAACAGGTGGGCTCTGCTCCCCTTTCCTGGCCCCATTCTCTGTGTATTACAAAACAAATAACCCATCGCTATACATGTAAATATCTGTGACTGGGCAACTGTAGCAGACACTTGTGCATACTGAGATCAGCACTGGAGGACAGGGTGGCAGGTTGGGCCCATCCTCCTGGGCTCCTCCGCTGTGGAGGCCCCTTACATCTCCTTGGTGCTCATTCTCTTGGTCTTCTCAGCCGTCTCCTGGAGAAAGAGAGCACAGAAGTGAAGCTCTGCACTGACACAGGACTTGGCAGTACTCTGAAGCCTTTGGTCCATTCACAGGCAGTGCCAACACTGGCTTATATCTTAAAGCCCCACACCTGTATTTGTACCCACAGGCAAGAGATCCCCCTTTTATTGTGCTCCCCCTTCTACCAGAAGTCTCCAAGTGACAGAAGCAGAGGGAACCCCTCTGGCAAGGGGAGGCTTAGTGCAGGGAGACCTTCCCAGCCTCACGCTAACCTGATGCTTCTGCAGTTCCTGAATGTATCTGGCCATCTCCTCCTCAGTCAAATCTTGATCAGGTCGGTGTCTCTGAGCAGGCACCTTCTCATTCCTCCCTGCAAACAGAAATGGAGTTTAGTGTTTCACAAACAGAGGATACACATTTCAGATGCTGAGCCATGAAGAACAAAGGGAGACAGGTCAGTCACAGCATCCCTCAAGCTTAGGAAGCCTTTGCTGGAGGAAGGTATGGGCTGGCTTGCCTAGAAAGAGAATGGGCCTTGTTGGCTGGGACTTCACTTGGGTGTCCAGTCTGTCCCTGTCTCTCCCTCCCTCGTGACTGATAATAAAACCACATGGAAGAGGCTGCACATGATTCAAAAGAAACACCTATAATTAGTTCAAACACCTTGGCCCCTTATAGGGAATAAATGGAAGCTCAGTGCTACCCAAGTACAATAACTGATATCTAATGAAGATGTAATTTCACTCAATGAAGATGCAACTTGCTGATGTATTTGATCTGATTCTTCAGTTTCATTGTTCCTCTAACAATAGCCTCTAACCCCTCTGCTGCTCTGACATGGGCAGAAAGTCAAGGAATTGTTATCCCATTGCATGCTTCTGTCATGGATGCAGGGAACAAAGTAGGCAGCAAGAACAGGTGTTGCATAGCAACTTTTAAGGTTGTTTCTGGGGAGGCAACAAAGAGTCTCTCATTCTGTTGCTTAATCTATGACACCTACACACAGCTCCTCTGGCAGCTCTATTAATACTACAGTTGTCTTTTTCTCAGGTGAGTTCCTGCTGCTACAGCTAAGCCTGGGCTGAGGTGATCCTGAAGCCTCTTCTGCAGAAAGTCAGATAAACATGAAAAACTCTGTACACGCTGCTGCTGTTCCCCTCTCTCCTACTGTGCCCAAGCTTCTGACTATAGATCTGAACCAGTGGACTGCTGGCAAGTCCCACACAGCACTAAAACAAAGCTCACGCAAGGGCGTGGTTTCTAGAGAAGGACATAAAAATGCAGCAAGGGCTGGGTTTCTAGAGAAGAAGGCCAGCAAAATGCAGCACCATGCTAGGAGGATGGATGTGGCTCCTAGAGAAGAACCCATACATTTGCCAGCACAGGGAAAAGGTGGCATTCCACTGGCCTTGGACTATCTGTGAGAAGGTGAAACAGAGAGCTGTTTCTCACAACTGCACCACGACCTCTCACAATTGTACCATGGCTGTGCAAGTTTAAGAGCCTTCCATAGGAGGAACAAACATCCCTGCCTTACTATGAGCACCACCTCCCTTTATCACCATTATTCTACAGTGGAAAGAAGCTGGTGCTTTCTTGGCATTGGATGAAGTTTCCTATATCCCCTCTGGATCAAGACAGGATCTTAGATCCTCTTTTACAAATTCCATAAACACAGATACAGTGAGGATACAGACACATATACAGGAAAGCTGACTTGCTCACACCTACACGTACAGTTGCAGCCAGTGATCTATTAGGTCTGCACCAGCTAGATGCAGAGTAGCTCTAGTCTGGAAGATTTAGTGCTGAATTTTCATGACACCAAATCCAAACTACAGACCCTAGCAGCATTGCCCCCAGCTCAGTTACACACTTTCTGACCTCTGTACCAGCTTGGGTTTGACTAACAGGGAACATGTGAGGGTTATGCAGAAACCAGCCATGGAGAAGCTGAGGAGAAGCTGGAGAGAGAAGAAGCCTGGATAGCTGGTGCCTTTGGGAAGACAGAGAGCAAGAATTCCTTTGGCCCAAACCCAAAGACAGTAATTATGTGGAGAGCATACGGACCCTCGCACGTCATTGCGGTGCACACCCAGTTCCCACAGGCACAGACGCAGCGGTTGCACTCCACCTGGGTCTCTGCTCCGTCTTCATAGGTCTCATCTTCCAGGGCACACTCTGAAGAGGCACAAAACAAGGGCAGTGCTTGTGAGATAGCGAGCAGGCTAAAGACAACATACTTTGGAGATGCTTTAAGAGAGAGAACATGTATAAGGTTTAATGGGAAGCCTTCTTTCCCCCAACCACCAGAAGTTTCCTAATGATTAAAATATTCATGCTGAATTTGGTGAGTGAAATCAACCACAACATAATTTGGGAAAGTCAAACACTTTGTTTTTCTTCCTCAGAAGAACACATTTCAATTTCTCAATTCCAAATGAAATCTCAGTGTTGGATTTGAATTTCCTTATCTGTTATACAAAGAAAAGAACCCCTGAAATGAATCTGATCCAGGTGGGGATAAGTTGGGGAAATGATTTGTGTATTTTCTGTTGCCTTGAGAAAGGAAGGGGGAAAAAAAAAGATTTCTCATTTCAGCTCACATTTCTTCTTACAGCTATATTACATGTTTAAGTCAAGGCCCCCCAAGCACTCAAGGGTGTTAAGTGATAATGAGCTGATGATGTTTTCTGGGGAATGTGCAGCATCCCTAGTTTCTCACTGAAACAGGCAACAGCAAGTTCAACTTAATATTTCCTGGAAAGCATGGCCTCTGCCTGCTGCTCAATGCCACTGCAGTGGGATGTAAGTCTGGCCCCTTGGGACCATCACCCCTCAGGGGGACAATGAGATGACTGGCTAGGCGCACCCGGTCAGTAGAACACTAAGCTGCTTTCACACCAATGGGATCACTAAGCAGGATTTGGAAGGACAGTGAACTTTGAGATGATCATCAGGGAGGCTCTCTGTGTGAAAGGCAGAGCATAGCAGGACTTTGGTCTGGTCTGATTTTCCTAAATTATCCGGCCGTGAACTCCTCACATGATTGACCTCTGCACTGTTAAATACATGCCTTGACCTTACAAGCATACCATACCCATTCAACCTACGTCCTTGCTTCTAAAATCCAAACCTTTCTCATCACAAGAGCTGCAGGAGCTCTGGGACAGAAAAAGCAGTACTTTCAACAATGCAGGGACAATGGTGCTGTTGGATGAGAGGCAGGCATATATTAAAATTATCTCTGGCAGTGGAGTTACAGCACCCGATGTCTGGCCTGAAGCTGATTTTTTTTCTTTCCTCCCTTCCCAGGACCCTTCTTGTTCCCCAAGATAAGTGAGGAGTTCCTACTTTTCTCTGGTGGGTTGAAGGATGGGCTGAGGCACTTGAGAAATTCATTGAAGCTGAGCTTCCAGTCAGCATTTTCATCTGACAGCTCGATGAGGGCATCTACGCAGAGTCCCCTGAAAGGAAACACAGAGGCTTGTTCTGCACAGGGCTGTGCTAGGCTGGTCCCTGCTCTACTGTCTTCAGAGTGCAGGTGAGTAAAAGCAGTAATAACTAGGGAGACTCCAAGATGTCTGGCAGAAGTGGCTTCTCTAAGGAAACCTCACGGGATACAGAGAAAAGAAAAACAGTCACAAAATACTCTGTCTGGCATCAGGCTGAGCAGTGGGGGGATATTCAAAACAACAGGAATAGGACATCCACATTTGTTGACATCTACATGGTGTCACACAGGTAGAGATGCAAGCACAGCATAACCACAAGCAGCCTTTTCTCACAGAGTGGCACACAAAGAAAAAGGGAAACCTCTCAAACTATAGGCTGCGTATGAACGGTGTTTTCCCACCATCTTCCTTGTGCTGGATCTAGCTATTGGGCTAAAGGTAAGGGAAGTCCCCTGGAAAGCTAATTTATTAGGAAATAGAAAGAAGATGACAAATCTTCTGTCAGTCAACTCCCTTCTGGCTGCACAAGTGCTACATTTAAGGCAAAAGAGGGTTGGAATACGTGCCTCACATGAAGGGTAGAGATAGGACTGCTCCTCTTGTGGTGTTCACACCTATTTAAGTGAGAAGCCACTTCATACACAGTTATCTTTGTCAGTGCAAGCCCTAACTGGTATTTACCATGAGTCAATTTCCATGTTCCATTCTACCACATCTGCCCCTCCTGGCCCTCCCTCTGGCATCCTGTCCACTGCCCACCTGAGCAGCTTGTTGGTCTCCTGGTCCATGTAGGTGGTGATGTTGATGGCAGTCTCATTCTGCTCCACAAACTTCAGGAATTCACTGGAGTCCAAGCGAGAATCACCATCATCAAAGCTCTGTAGGGGAAGATGGGAAGATATGAGAGGCTCTCATTTATCAGTTCAAGGTACCCCTTCCTTCTTCCTCTTCCATATGTACTTAGCATTTTGAAGCTTTAGTGAGACAAGTTCCATTATCCCTGTTTTTCACAATGAGAGAGGCTCAGAGAAAAGCAGCAACATATCCATATTAGCCTCAGAATGAGAGAGATATGATCCTAGCCTTGTTCTCACAGATAAGCTACACTGCCTTTCATTCACCTCCTGCTGCTTGATTTATGGCTCTAACCCTATTTCTTCTCTTTGTTCCAGCCAGCTCTCAGCTTTCTTATATACCTCCTGCCTTAAAGCAGACCAGTTGCATTCAAGGAGGTGTCAGCTTTCCAATATGTGTAAATCCAAAGCTGTGCCTGGACTCTGACAGTGACAAAAGGGAAAAATCACAGGAAGCAATTTTCTGCTGATACCAGGGAAAAAATTTAATGCAGTAGCACAACATTTCACCACCAACTTCTTAAGGTCCTGACAAGGCTCCTGGCACTGAAGAGCAGCGTTTTTAGCCCCAAAATCCTGGCTATACTCCCACAGAAGTAATTGCATTTTGCCTTCCTGTTTGGAGATGTGACACCACAGTGCTGGGGACGCAGCAGGAACTGCTGTGCCCCCTCAGAGACAGCTGCAATGCTGTGAGTGGAAAATTAATCCTGCACACAGACTGCTGCTACCTAATTTTTGCCGTGTGATTGGGGCAGTTCACTATGGCCCCTTGTGTAGTGCTCTCAGGAATGCTCAAGAGACACTGTTGTTACCTCTGTGTGTTTCAGGAGAAACATCTAGGGCTAGGGAAATTACTCTGTGTGCTTATCCTGCATAACTGCTCCACAGGTCAACTTCTGCTAGACTTCGAAGCTTCTTGTCCCGCTTTTTTTTGTGAAAATGACTGCAGTTCTCTTAATGACCCAGACTGTTAAGTGAGTTTTCTTGCCTTTCAAAGCTATGGTGTGCATTAAGGCATTCCCACAGAGACCCTCCAAAATAGAGCAGTTTCCCACTACTGGCCTTGCTCCTCTTGAAATACTGTCCTCCAAGGTCATGGCCTGCCTGATGAACAAAGCACATCCCAGCGAGCCCCACAAGTCAGGCTTCCAGGAGGGAAATAGCTTAATGCCACATCTACAAACCTCCCCATCAAGGAGAAAAGGGAAAAGGTTCATGTCAACTATGCCTCCAGTGTTTCCTACATGCAGGGCAGGAATCAGGCCATTTGCTGGGCAGGCATGCAGAGCCCCATAGCTTGGCATGACAAAATTCCTCCAAAATGACTGCAGACACTCATTGCTGACATGAATTTCTGTGTGTTTGAAGCCATTTAGTTTGCTTTGCCTTTATTTGTCCCAAGTTGTTCCAAACTCTGAATTCTGCTTTAAAAATGTTTCAAAGCTTTTAAGAATAAGGTGGTTGATAAGGTGGATTACCACCTGACAAAGAATCACAGAATCATTAAGGTCGGAAAAAACCTCCAAGATCATTGAGTCCAACCTCTGATCGAACACCACCTTATCAACTAAACCACAGCACCAATTGCCACATCCAGTTGTTTCTCGAACCCTTCCAGGGGTGGTGACTCTGCCACCTTCCTTGGCAGCCACTTCTTCCCCAGCCTGTAGCACTACCTGGGGTTGTTGTGACCCAAATGCAGGACCCAGCACTCGGCCTTACTGAACCTCATGCTGTTGACCTTGGCCACAGAAATTCTCCCTTTGGTACAAGTAGAGGCATTGTTTTGCCATAGGAACTTTCACCCAGTGGCTGGGATCAGTGCTCCAGAAAAAGTGGGACAGCAAAGAGAACATGAGGCTGCCTGCCTCTGAGCTGTGGCCACGGGATGTCACCAGCACGCTGACAGGCGTGGGGACAGCGGGTGGGAACGGGTTGTGCGGTGACAGTGGAACAAGCCTGTGGCTGGCTCATGCATTTCAGCAAAGCCCATGACCTGGGGAGACCCTGTGAAAGTGGCTGGGGACAGCACATTTCCAGGGAGAGGGACTGACACAGGATACTGCTGCTTTTGGGTGCTGGCAGGCACCGACAGGAGTGCCCAAGGCAGTGGGTTTCCACAGACAGAGCAGCATCAATGGCTGCAAATGTGAGGATGCTCTATGGAGCGAGGGGACCAGCTCCTCTGTCGCACCAGGGGGTGCCATTGCCATGGCAAATTTGCTTGCAGTGCTAACTCCTGTCAGGCACCATTAATCTCTCGCTGTCAACAGCTCACAATTTAAATGCTCTCCCCTCTTCCCCACCTGCTCCTCCAGCTCCATCCTGAATGTTTTCAAGTCTTTATCAGGAGCCAGGCATGAGGGGGAGGGACACAGCAGTGCATGGGAGAAGCTTGGGATCTGCCAGTTACAGAAGCGGGTGGGGATGGGCTGAGGGACAGACTGACAGGGAGGAGGGAAGAACAGGATTATTGCAAGGCCCAAGACCCAGGTGGCTCCTTTCACTCTGCAGAGTACTAGGGAACTGCCGGCTCTCAGCCACAACTGGGACATATTCCTTTAAGCCCCCAAGTGTCCCCTATACCCATCTCAGTATGGCCTTGGGACTATCTGGAACAAAGGATCAGCTGCCACAGCTTCCGGCATTTCCAGCACTTTCACCTTTTTTCCTCTGGCTGTCTTTTTACCCCTGAGATTAGTTCTCTACTCTGCCACAGGCACATGTGGCTTGCCCTCCTCCTTTTCCCCAGGGCAGGTCAGACACCAGGAGCCAGAGATGCTCCACATCTGGTGGTCACAAGCTGTGTCAGTGGCTCAGTCAGCAGCTGCTGCAGGCAGCCCATAACACATCAGGCTGTAGGACTTTGCCAGATCCCTCTGGTCCCCAGTTCGACAGGCGCATCACACACTGGAACCTCTCAGCTGGGGGCATAGCAGCTGTTTTGCAAGTGACAAGGCAACAAATGTTGTCTGGGCTCTGAGGAAGGGGCTGCTCTACTTGCCTTGAAATATTTGTCCAGGACTTCACTGTAGTTACTGCCCTTGGAGAACCACCCATCTGGGATAATCTCAGCTTCCAGCCACTGGATGACCCGGCGACGAAGCTCATCCCTGTCCGACTGGTAGCAGACAACTGTAATGGGAGACAGTGCAGCAGAAGGAAAAATAAAGGTGAGAGAAATGAAGCTGGCAGGAAGACCACAGAGAGAGGACTGGAAATAAAAGCCAGCCAGCCCGCCCTGATGGCAGTTTGCAGCCCCTCGGTCCTTGGAGTTACATCACTGCCAGATCCAAGCAGATGTGTCATGTGCTGAATAGTGGACGGGCTGTTGGTGACACCATGTGGCAAGGCCGGAAAACAACACGCCTGCCAAAGCTCTTCCTTCCCATCCCTGAAGCTTGTGGAAGAACAACCCGAAGCTGATTCATCTTGGTGTGAAGAGTCCCAGGCCGAGGGAGGAAGGTAACTGACAGTGCCCCCAGGCTTCCCGACACTGCGCAGAATTGGCATTCAGCTGTCTACCCTAAAATACCAAAACCTCTATGCTCTGCAAGGGTGAAGACTAGACTGAGAAAGCCTTTCTACCACTCTGTCTCCAAGATTTGAATTTTAGGGCCTACTGTCTCAGGAAATTTTGCTTCTTCAAAGCCCTGATTTGTCCACTCTGACTGGAAATGAGAGGGGGTCAAGTTGGGCTTGTTCACTCACAGTGCTTGCCAGGGTCACAGGTTTCTCCAGGCGGTTATCACTTTGTGTGCTAGTACAAAACATGCATTTGGAAACAAAACTGAAAGCCTAGCTGTGAATTGTCACATCTGCCCAGTGGTCAATGAAGCCACAAAAGGAACCAGCATGCATTCACATCACTTGCACACACTAAAGATCTTCTGAATCCAGTGACTACTATCACAACCAGATGGAGAGATGAAAAAACCCAGCTCTGTAGGGATTCTGCATGTTTAATTTTGAACTTCTTTAAAACTGCTTTAGGGTGGCAGCCATGCTCTGACATGGTCCTTCCTCTTTCGTTTGTATGAGACTTTGCTCTCATCTGTCCTAGGAAGTTAAAGTTGATGATTATACAGCTCCAGTACTTAAGAGGTTATGACTGGGAAAAGGCTCCCCTGATGAAGCACAAGCCATGGTCCTAAAATCCAGAGTCTTAAGTACACATGGCAATACATAAGGGGAGAAACCAAGCACAGGGAATCGAAGAGACTTATTTTTTAGGTGATCATAGAATCATTTAGTTTAGAAGAGACCTTTAAGATCATCTTCTTGGCTGATGGTAGAGGCACTTCAGCTGTACCTCCTGACTCTCTGCCTCTGCACCCATAGGTTCATCACTCCTAAAGCAAAGTTTTCTTTCAAAAGAGTACTCTTGGAGTTGGAGACAACAGCTCCACAGTTATTGTGTCTTAGATCCCCAGTGAATGAGGTAAGAGAGTGCTCCATCCCTCAGTCTGGGTGATGAGCACAGTTTGTGTCTGTGGAGGCAAGCTGGGTTTCATTGCACCTTGTCTATGCTGAGTCCCTGAGACATCCCAGCACAGTGAAAAGCCCAGGAAATATATGAGCTCTGAAAGGTTACCCAGGAGCAAAGAGCTGGGCAATCACATTTCAGCTGATTTATCGACTCAGACTCTGCTACAGCCCACGCAGGGTATGACTTTTACACAGAGCTCTGCAACTTCCCCAGCACACCCTCCTGCCCATCTCCCAAAGCATACAAATGCATACAGAGGCCTCAGCCAAACAGGAGACAGCTTCTTACCTGGACTTGCAGCTGGGTTCTCAGACTTCTTCTCTGTTAATGGAAAGACAGAAGAGGACATTTCTGATGCAGTGTGAAGCAATACGGATCTCTTCCCACCATGGGTAAAAGCAGAGGAACCTGGGTGTTTTTGGAAATATGAGGGCCACATACACGATTGAGGGGCTGGGATCCCCTGGACCCAGAGGAGATACCAAGGACAGTTTAGACTGAAGAATTGAAGGCTCAGGGACGATCTCATCAATGTTTATAAATCTGACGGAAGGAAATGAGGAAGACTGCACCAGACTTTTATCCATGGTATCCAGTGACAGGGCAAGGGCCAATGGGCACATATTTAAACACATGAAACTCTGTCTGAACACGAGAAAACAGTGCAGCTGGTGTGGGAGGGGTGGGGAGTTAAACAGCCCCAGTGACGAGGCAAAATCCTTGCTCCTGAAGTTACTGAGGTCCCTTATGGACATGGATGATAGTATCGGTTTTAGGAGTTTATCCTGGGAGCATGACCCTTCCTCAGCAGTTAAACTGAGACACTTACCAGGCTGAATCCAAAAGCTCAGAGGGAAGCAGCAGGAGCAAAAATTTGCCCTGCTCTCCTGAGTGCTGCACTCCCAGCAGCTTAGGGAGACAATAGCTCCAAGATCCCACCACAGCCAAGGTGTCAGGGTTTTGAGTGCGCTAATGAGGGCCTTAACAACCCTGCTGGCCTCACCTAGAGCCTCCATCCATACTCTCTAACTGTGAGCCATGAGGTTCCATTTCATATCTGATGTCTCAACCTCTAATCCTTGCCTGTGATCATTATATTGTAGCCATGCCTGTCTCCAGCTCTGTTGCAACCACTCTCTTCCATAGACTGTTGATCCAGGCCCTGACCTGGTCACTGTGTTCCCACCTTGATCTCAGCCCTGCTACAGACTGCATCACTATGAGCTTGTCTGGCTGGTGGCTGATTCTGGTTACCAGAATCACCAGCCCTGACTTCATGACTTGATTTCAGGCCTACTTCATCACTGCCAGCTTGCCTGGTCATCTGGACTCTTGCTTGAATCTGGCTACTGTTCAGAGGCTTGCCTTGTTTACCCCACTCAGCAACTGTGGGACAAGATCTTGGCTGGTGAGGCCTCTGCCTTGCCTTGTTATCATGCTTCCCTTCCAACTCTTTGTCTCTGAGAGTGCAGCCAGCCCTCCTCACCAGGGTTACCTTTGCAGTGGCCATCATAATCCACCTGGATCTTGGA
The DNA here is from genome assembly GCA_013397775.1 of Eulacestoma nigropectus. Classification (NCBI taxonomy): domain Eukaryota; kingdom Metazoa; phylum Chordata; class Aves; order Passeriformes; genus Eulacestoma; species Eulacestoma nigropectus. The sequence continues at coordinate 355,746 of VZTE01002776.1, forward strand.
GCCAGTGAGGCAGGCGTCACGGTGCAGCTCACAGTGGTTCAGGTACGTCTTGCCATTGCTCCCGCACACAGGCCTCTTGTGAGGTTTGCATTTCTGTGGGAGAGCCAGAGAACACGGCGTTTTACCTGCCTCCTTGAGACAGCTAGAGGGAGGCAGGTGAGTCCCCACCATCTGCCCAACTCAGGAGAAGTCCTTGGCATAGACCCCTTGGCCCTGTGTTTGGAAAAGGCTAACTCACCCATCATTACCCTAGAAAAACCCACACAGGGAAGTCTGTGGGTATGAGTTCAAAGGCCTCACTTCATCCCAGTTTCTATCACCAACAGCACAACAGGAGTCTTTCTGAAAGCAGATCCCTGCAGAGAAATCAGTGCTGAGCATAAATACAGAGCATAATCCTGCAACTGCTGCTCCATGTGCCATGGACGTGCCACAGGTGTTTCTGTGCCCCTGGTCTATGCACCTGTGCTTGCTTGGCTCCACTGCATCTCTCTGTAGACTCTGCTCCACTCTTCTGCAACCAAATGGCAGAATAAGCCCTCAGCCATGAACAAACAGCACAGCCTACAGCAAAAAGAGATTTCACCAGTGCCACTGTTCAGGCTATGAGCTTCTTTCTTCTGTCCCTTTTGGTCTGGCCAAGCCTACCCAGAGTGACAGACTCTCTTCCTACTAATGGGGCATTTCACTCTCCAGTGCCCAGGCTGGTCATGTCAGAGCTGCAGGATCTGAGGGAAGGGGGAACAAAGAGCCACATGGCCATTCCCAGGAGCCAGGCAGAAATGTTTTGAAGGCATGGGGCAGAGCAGAGTAGGGAGACACTGTGTCTCTACAGCTGGGAAAGACTCTTCTAATCATCCCTGACTCCCTGCTGGATAAAGCTATTCATCCTCACAGCACTCTACCACAATTATTTCCATTATACAAAAGCTGATTTTTAGTAGGGTGCTTGTAACCTCCTCAAACAAGATGCCAGTGAGGGCAGGCTGTCTTGGAGCTCACAGACCACTCCCTAGAGTGCCCTTCAAAGCCAGCTGCATATCTATACCCCACTGGGCTTTCCCAACAAAAGACCTCCAGTCAAGTCTCCTGTGCTTGTAAAGACCCTAGGCAGTCCTGCAAGCAGCACAGCTGCGAGTCCCAGACTGTATCTACCCTACGGGGCTCTTCCCCCACACAACACTGGAAACAATCCTGTTGTTTGAAGAGCCACTGTGAATTTGCAGCTGCTTCAAAACAGCCATAGCTTTATTCCATCATGGGATCCTTCCAGTGACAGAAACCCCCCCGTCTGGGGGGTGATGGTGGTGACACCTGTCCCAGACACAGAACCTGTGCTGCTCCCATACCTCAATGCAGAGGCAGGTTGGCTCTCCCTTCTCTGTCACTGCACACTCACGCCCAGCTCCACAGAAAACATTGGCACAGATCTTAGATTTGCTCCTGGGCTCTTCCTGCAAGATACAAAGTCAGAGACACAAAATACATTATTACCCACATGAGTTGCAACACAGTTTGAAAAAAATAACACATTTAACTGGTATCAAGACCAAAAGGTACCACGGTGGTGAGGTGGGCATGACAGAACAAGAGAGCTATGACTGCAGTAGATGGACAGCTCAGACAAAAAGAAAGAGCAGACACAAGAATGAGGGCTACAGTCCCAACAATACAGGGTTTCCTTGAGGTCATTCCTGGAAAATCACCTGGGAGAATTGGAGCAAACATGAGCGAGAGGAAGTCTAGCAAAAATAATTTGCTCATGTCAAGGACTGCTGTCTTTAAAATTTCTTTTCATGGAGGGTAGGGAGCAGAAATGGCTTTGCTTGAGACATTTAGGAGGAAGGTGAACATATCCTTAGAGAAAAGCGCAATACCAAACAGGCAAAAGAAATTGCCATCAGGCACCAGATAATGTCCCTGTCACAAAAAAGTCACAAAACTACATGACCCATTATCTTGCTTTCACTGGTCAAGATTATACGCTTTAAAGGAAGCAGCACTGTCATGGATAAGATAATTATACGGTAACCCTCCCATAATGAAAATTCTTTCCTAGTTCCTGACAGCCTGCAGTTGACTTATGCCCTGCAGCACAATTTATACGCTTTACAGTTTTCTTCTAGCCAAAGCCATCACAAGTATTGTTGTTCACATAACTGTCAATTTTTTTTTTTTTTGAGTCCCACTGCATTCCTAAACTGGTGACACCTAGCATGGATTATTTCCATAGTTTAATCATGTTTTTGATACAACCACTGCTTACTTTTATCCATTTGATTTCTTTTTTTAATAGACTTTTAAAAGAGAAGGTAGTTCCAGAGGTTCAGACTTTGGAGACCCTGGCTTAATTCCCTGCTTTGTCATTAATTTCCTTTGGGACTCTCATTTCATCTAACTTTTCACACCTGTATGTTGAGTGTCTGGTTTATGCCAGCCAACTGGCTTCTGCAACAGTTTTGTGTCAGAAAAAACATTGAGGAATGAAAAATAATCAGTGAGATAAGTCAATCACATCTGCTGTGTTTCTTCCCTCTAATACAAAAATATTTTTTCACCTTCTCATCTATTATTCTTAAAATCTGCTCATTTGTGGCATCTTTGTACCTCCATCACATACTTTTGAAAATAGGTGATGAAAAAGGAACAGAATTTGTCAGAAGAGCAAGCGTTATTGACAAATACTGAACACATTTTTTCCTCCTGTTTCTTCTTTATCCTAATTTTTTGTTTGTTTTGCTTTTAAACCACAGTTTCACGCAGTTGCTGTCTTTACTGAACAGCCCACAGAGACAGCCAGATCATTTTCTGAATAACCTTGCTCTGGTCTTCAGAAGTTTGTTTGCTGCCCTACTGCACAATTCATCAAACCCAAGAAGGTCTTTTCAAAGCACTGCAGGAATCCCTCCAGGTTCACATAGTGACAAATATCTTTCATACTCTCTATAGGTGTTCCTATTTTGCTGCTTATTCTGTCAAATACAGTATTTGGACATGCCAGTCTTAGCTGAGGAATGTATCCCATGTCCCAGGCCTGTTCTCCCCATGAAGACAGTGTTATCCTCCCTCTGCCTTTTCACCTCCTTTCACATATTGTTTCTGAGCTACAAGTGACACCCTACCCCTTCAACTGCATCCACCTCTCCCTAGTCACCTTCCAGTGGAGAGCTGGGGTAAATGAACTGGGTGCTCCTGGGGTGGGATGGAACAACAGGAGTACTTCACTGCACAAAGCAACCTCATACAGCTCAGGGCAGGGAAGGAAGAATAGCTCATTTTGCAAAGTGCACAAAGAAAAAAACAAATTTTCCAAGGCCGGAGTCTGACTTAGGGCACTCACACACCTAAAATGCACCGTAGCTACTGAAGTGCTGATCCATTTAAGAGATTTTGAACAATGTGTCAATCACTCCAAGCAGTCAAAGACCAGAAAAAAGCAGCTGGGCATGGCTTTGAACCGCCACCCAGCAAGGTCTGTAATCCAGGTGCCTGGCTATAGATGGCAGTACTCTGCCTCTCCCATGGACAGGCAGGACTGCCAGCAGCCACCTCCTGTCCATGCCCACCGATGCCAAACCTGGCTTTTGATTCCTAGCTGGGACTTAGGGCACTGCTACAATGCAGCCGGCCTCAACAAGCATCTGCAGTACCCAAGCTCAGGTTGCAAGACTCCTCTCCCCATGGGAGCTCACTTGGAAACCCGGTCTCCAATGTGGCCGTCCACAGCTCCTTCCCTGGGAGTGCTAAAGCCCAGGAGCCACCCCACAGCTCTTCCATTGGAACCCGGGCTGGGGATGCTGGCAGGGTGACACCGCCAGAACAGCTTCTGAAGACACCCAGCCACCTGCCAGGCTAGAAGGCCACATTACTCTGATTTTTCTTATTAATCAAAACAATACAATTTGCTGGTTACTTCTTCTTGTTGCCTTAAGCTGTCCTAGACTGGCAGTGGCTTGGAGCTGGTTGCCACATTCCGGCATGGCTTTCTCCACCTCAGGATTCAGCCAGAGGAAGAAAGGAATCAAGCTGCTCTGGCTGCTCTCTCAGTCTGGCACAGGGTTTCTCAAAGCCAGCTGTGGCATACCACAGGCTGGGAGCTCTTTCTAGCAGTTCCTGGCTGCCTTCCCAGCAAATGTGGGAGTCTCCTGTGCACAACTGAGAGTGTAACAGGGACAGAGGTGGATGACTGGATGAATACAGTGGGGCTCTGGTGATCTCCCAGAAGCTATCAGCCAAACTGGTTTCTTGTGACAGATATTCTGATCTTACCTTGGACCTTGACATGTTTGCTTTTTATAAAGCTTCACTCGCTGGAGTCATGTGAGTGAGGATGGCAGCTGCCACTTTAATATTAAATAGCTCATCCTTGCACCTGCCTTATAAAAAGCTTGACAATGCGAACCGCAAACTTTTAAATTTTAAAATTTTAAATTTTAAAAAATACTCCACAGCATTTCAACATCATTGCCCTTAAATTAATTAATATCAGGATTTGGGGGGCTGGAATCACAGCTATTACACTGCTTTGTCCCTGAGAGCTGCCACTGCCTTTTCTGTCACCCTTTTTTTGTGCTTGGGAAGTGTCACCCGTTCCAGTCTACAGCGCGCTCGGGCAGGCGGAAGAGAAAGGGCAGAGAGTCGTTATTAAGTGCTGCACGGCGGCGTTTCCACTGCAGGCCTTGGCAAGGCAGCTCCTCTCTTCTGCCTTGAGTGAGGTGCCCAAGCACGCTCTCTGTTTGGGCAATGCTTTTACATACTCCTCTGCTGCCCAGAGAGCAAGTGGGAAGGTGTAAAAGCAGCAAGGATGAAGCCACGGCAGGAGCGCCTGTGCCTTTGCAATGTCTGCCACAGCACAGGGCCTTTCTGACTCTTCACCCTGCAAGGACACAACCTTCCCAGACATCTTCTCTGGCAAAGAGCATGGAGAAAGCTGTTCCCAACAACTCCTGGGCCAGGAGTTCAGGACAGCTGGGCAGCGTCATGTATGCAGAGCCCAGCTTGTCTACTGAATGGGGATGGGAATGCACAATGCTTTTGGAGGGCTGGGAAGTGTAACCCCGTGGATGAGGGTTCTTGCATGTTAACAGGCAAACACTAAGCAGAAGACCTGAGCTGACAGTGCAGAGTCACATGAAAAAGACATTTCCAAGGCACCCGCAGGCAAGAAAGCCAGAGGCAATGCCGGTGGTGAAGGATCACCATGGCAACCAGCAATGCAGGGCCTCAAGGTAGAGAGCTAAAATTAGGAAATTAGGCAGTGGAAAGGGCTTTTTCTCATCTCTGGCAGCATCCAGTGCTGAGGAGTTGGATCCCCAACACAGAGTAAGCACAGATGTCTGGAGCGCTCCTGAGTCCCTGCCTGCGCCTGGATGTCCAGGACCGAGCGCGACTCGATGCACCAACGCGGTGCCATGTGCAGGTCTGCTCGGGATCCCAAGGTCCTGCAAGGTGCTGTGCCTGCTCTGCACTGGTGGGACTGCATGGAAACGGTGTGGTGTCTGCAGTGAGATGTGAGTGATTGTACACCTGACAGTAAAGAGGCGGCTCCGTGCCTTTGCAAGGGAACTGCTCACTGCAGCTCTCCCTTGGCTGCTCCCTCCCCTGGCCCCTGTTGTGCCATGACTCTCTAGTGTCACTTGGTGGGAACTGGGACTTTCCCAACCAGCCTGCGAAAGCTGAAACCTTCAGTGACAAAACACCTCTGTAAGGAAGAACAAGCTTCCACCTGCAGAGAAGAGCTGTGCATGCAGCTCCATGTCCACGGTGCCCCACTGACCAAAGGGAGCAGCAGGGATTACTGCCATTACACAGGTTCTGGGAAACAAGCAGAAAGATTAACTCCCCACCTAGTAGCAGGGCAATGTGCTTCATAACAACCCTTCACACTGCCTTTTGTTTTCCGCGTATCTTTCCATATAAAATCTCCTCTTTGAGATCTCATAAGTCTTTTTCTCAGCAGCCCACACTCCATTGGAGAAATACTACCTACTGTCCTGCTCCTATTGATACAATTAACAACCTTTCCTGCTATCAGCAGTGAGGGCAGATATTTTCTTCTTTTGGCATCACTTTCTGGAAATCCATAAAATGACTTGACCCTCACATAATGTTCTTTGCTGTTTGCTGTAAAATCAAGGCTTTGTGTTTTTGCCTTGCGTGATGTGCAAGGAAATCTAAGTGCTCTAAAGCTGTAGCACTGAAAGCTCCTATGGGAGGCAATCCCATGTATTATACAAACTTGAGTATTACACAGTTAAGGCAAAATGAAAGGGCACCAAAATGATGTCTGGGACTGGAATACATGCACAGATTCTCATGCCTCAGGGAAGGCAGCAGCAAAAGCTGGGGGTAAGTTTTCAGATATAATCAGTACAATTTGCAATAGACGCGCTCTCCATGCAGTCGGAGAGAAATAAGCTGTGCAGCTATGTACTTCAGCCAGTCCTCCCTACATCTTCCCATCCACATCCCTTTTGCCTGTTCCTTGCCATGACTGTCATGGGAGTAGGGATGTAAGGGATCTCTGAACACACCAAGGTGCCACTTATAAACTGCATAGCCTGCACAATTTCTAAACCAACTCAACATCCAGCCATGAAATCTAGCACCTTGTCTAGCTGTTGTCTTGGCAATGTTTGCTTCTGAATGCAGAAAGATTTGGAAACACAAGGCAGTAGGTCAACAGTGCAGAAAGCTGAGATAAGCTATGTCTCCTGACTCCCAAACCGCCCTCCTCTCCTGTTGTGGAGCTGGGACGGAGAAGCACTGTGTTGTGCTGCAGCATTCAAAAAGAGAGGGCTGGGCAGCAGAGCAGCTCAGGAGGGTGTCAGGAAAATTTAGCAACTCCTGTACAGTGATGGCACCGAGACGGCATTTGACTCGTGCATTTCATCCCATTACCCAAGTGTGCCTCCGGGCAGAACAGCTCCTTTGGCTGCATGTCCTCCTGCAGAGCTCCAGGGAGACCAGATCCCACGTTCACTGCAGGGCACAAACAGGCAGCCAGCTTGTCACCTCCGGTCATTTGTGCAGCTGGCTCTGGCAGCACGTTTGTCCCGTTGTTCTGGTTTGCGACTAACAAGCAAAGCACTCGTTCCTCCCTGCAAACCTGACCCAATTCCTGTGGCAGCTCCCTGGATCCACTAACACTCTGGTGTGATGGGGCGGAAATTTGGCAGCAGCATAAACTGAGCAGATTAGCGTGAAACAAGCAGGCACCCCTGACACTGGGTTTGCCATAAATAGATAGGTAAGGTGAACATTGCAGTTGCTCTTCCTTTGGGCTACTGCCTCAGGTTGGAAGAAAATCCACACAAATTATCTTCAATTCTTACTTGGAAGGCTTGAGTTTCATTAGCAAAGATGAGATGGAGTAAGCCAGTAATTCCCAGTTCAGCTCTCCAATAAAACCTACTTCCCAGGACATCATCACTATTGGGATGGTACAGTAGGCTGTGGAATGATACATACTCTACTCTGGAAGGAAACCTGCTGCCAGAGGTTGCTGTACACTGCTGCAAGGTCATCTTTTGCACACTTCCTTTGGTCTAGTGTTATCTGGACTCAAAGTGGTACCCTCTGGACCTACTGCCTTCCTTGCCCCAGGAGTTTCCCACCCCTGTCTCCAGGAGGCACATGGTACATGTCCTGCCATTCACATCAGCAAAGGCGTTGCTGGGCAGCTGGGAAGGCTCAAAAACAGGCTATCCCCAAGCTAGTTACTTAAAAAGAAGAGATGTTTGTCAGGCAAAGTCTGGACCAGGGCTGGATTCCCCAAGGGACTGTAACCAGACGCATTTGACAATGTTCCCAATGCTAACAATATCCTATTTGAAGGGTGTCAGCATGGGGTCTGTGCTGGATGCAGAGGGGTCCAGTGCCATTTAAACTGCAGGATTCCTCCACCCCCAAATCCTAAAGCCATCCTGCAAGTGGCAGAACTAATGAAGCCCAGTTTCCAACAGCTCTCTCTGCACGGCCTGTCTGTCAGCTAGTTACAGGGCAGCTCATGGACTCCTTCCTCAGGGGAGGTCTTCGTAGGCCCCTCTCATTAAGGCAGTCACCTAGAGTCACAAAAACAGCTGGATCCCATTATCTCGGAGGCCTCCACTGCTTTATCAGCTGTGCCGGAAACAGGCCGATAGATTCAAGACTCGCTGGAGGCCAGAGACGGGCAGGCAGACACAGCCAGCCTGCTGACATAGCTTTGCTTCCTTAGGGAACCAGGCAGTAATTCCTTTGCAGAGCCCCACAAAACACTTCTCTGGCTCAGCCTCTCCTCTTGACAGACTCAATGTCACTGCTGCTTGCAGTCCTGAGGACAGGTCCTCACTCCAGCCCCCTGCCATGAATCCAGGTCCCCTGCAGCCTCCTCACCACTGACCCTTGTGCTTCCCCAACAGCATTTTCTTTGTGCTGGAGGACAGACCCCACCTCACTTCTGCCCCCTCAGAGCTTCCACCACTAGGGTATTTCAGCCAGCTTCAATCAAGGGCTGTGAACAGCCATCTGGACACAGCGCCAGGAGCTACTGCACTCCCTATGAGATGCCTGCCATGGAGGAGCATGTGCCCCAATCCACACACCTAGACATCAGCCAACCCCTCTTTCCAGTACTTTGCCCGTATCTCTTTCTATTCTCAACTGACGTCTAGGACTGGCTCTCTTAAAACATCACGCCACGTGCAACCCCTTAAAGGCTTTTGAATGCTTGCTAGATGAATATTTAATGGCAGCTGACTTTCGCTAATGGGAAACAAGCCAGACCATATATCTCTGGACATGCTGGGAATCAGGGCGTGTTCCCAGAAAATCTGGATGCAGAGGCAAGAAGGCAATAGAACAAAGGAACTGCAACTCCCAGAGCTCAGAGGAGGTTCCCTCTCTGCAAACTCATACCTCACCCATTTGTGCGAGACCCTCCCTGACTTGCTGGCTGCTCAGTCCATGACACATCTGATCAGATGTGTCCATCATATCAGAGCATTGAGCAGGGGAGTGGCTGACGCTCTGACTGACCTCTGTGATAAAGGAGGCCCATCAGGTCAGCGACCTCTGCATGAGGCCATGGAAAAACAGCATTGCTCGCAGAAGCCTGCTCGTAGGAATTTGTCCATGAATCTGTCAGGGAGATGGAGATGAAGATGTCTGATGCTTGTACTGCTACAAAAAAAGACTGCCTGGGCAGCATTGCCTTGCAGACATCGGCAGGATGGATACAGAGCTCTACCTCCCCATTGACCCCTGTGGAGACATGGCCTGGACTGCTGGCAGGGACTGCAGCCCTCACACACCAGCCATGGCTTTCCCATGTTCCACAGTGAGCAGGCAGAAGCTGGTGCCTGCACAGAAAGGGAAGCAGGAATTGGGAAGAAGGAGGCTTTTCTCCCCACAACCTAAGCAAGAGCAGAAAGGCATCGGCCAAACAGCTGATGTCTCTTACAGCGTGATGCTGCTAAAACAGTTACGGAGCCAGGCACACCTCTCGGGGACTCCGCTGTCTGAGGATTCTGTTTTCCCTTTTAAGCTGGAAGGAATGTCTGTGCTCTGGCCCCCACAACCTCATATTTTCCACCACAAGGCAATGACCAGTGAGGCCCCATTAGGGGAACAATGACATGAGAGTCTGGGGAAGAGGAAATCTCTACTGCAAACAAGTCTGGAAAATGGCTGCTAGAAGGAAGGGAGCTTGCATCTGGCAGCACTCTCACTCCTGCAGCCTCACTCTGCTGCTCAGGCAAAAGCACTCCTTTATACTCGCAGCTTCCAAAATGTCATGGCCCAAAGCTGCACTGTCTCTCAGCACTCTTCCCTCCACCTATCCCTACAGCACTTCTGGAAGAAGGAGCTTGATTCCCTCCTGCTGCATCATGCAGTGAAATTGCCAGCTTTTCCACAAACACCAGGATCTTTCTTGGTAGTGTTGGCTCCCAGCAAGGCACAGAGGCAGGAGTTCAGAGACTGACTGATCTGTGCATACCAAACCAGCTGAAGAGGCTTCAGCTGTGAGCAGGGCAGAATCAGTCCCATAGGAGGAGAGGATGTGATGCTTTGCTGCATCATGGTTCTTAGAGGGAGGAATCAAGTTAATCACTTTGTATTTGGATGGAAAAATAACCCTCATGCACAGGGAAGTATCTTGGTGCACATGAAAGGTCCTAGCTGAAGTTAGTCCCACAGGGCCTTAGGGATGAGATTGGTATCATCCTGTCATGTGACAGACTGGAAAAGAAAGGCCCCAAGGGAGAAGATTTGCTCTAGAATGACCAGAAGACAGCAGCTCAGCTCTCTCTGCTCTCTGGTCTGGAGCCAGGACCACTTCACAGTGTGATACGCAAGTCATACTCCTCACTGGGACATGACTGTTCTTTCCAGATCCTGAGTGCCCTGGGCCAGGCTCTATTTTGCCATGGCTGAGCTTCTGGGAATGACAATTCTCCATCCTATTTTGTTTAAAACAAAAATAAAAACAAGACCAGCATTGACTCCTGAATTCCAAGAGGAGGGTGATGTTCTCTATGTGGGTAGCGCATGAGACAAGTCACAGCACTTGAGTGGTCAGAGGAAGCCCTTGACAACAGGAGGGTGTGAAGAAGGAGGATGAGGAGTTCAGTCTCAGAGCTCCACACCAGAGAAGAGCTGTGCACTACAGACTACTGCTAGCAACTAAACATAGAAGCCATCACCTCTCTCTAAGCACACCAGGTGCATCTGTAAAAGGGAGGTTTCTCTGTTGGATGGCATTTCCCCAAAGGTATGCTCGTTCCCCTGCAGGACACAAGAAGTCAGAGTCTGTGAAGCCCAGCACTAGAGCCCTGAGATCATCTGCCCCATTCACACACCTGTCCACCACCACACCCATTACCCAATTTGAGGCAGTTTGTACCATATACAACCTCAAATGTTCCCTCTTCAGCCCCTAAATCTGTGTTGACCCACAGCTCTTTCTGTATCATGACAGTCCCTCTTTTTTCATCCTTCATTCCCCTAATTTCCCACACTCTGAAGTCCTACAGATTCTACTGGTCCGGCCACTAAGTTTTGTTGCCTCTTTTTTCTGACCAGCTGGGATGATTTATTTCTGAATAGAATCCAAATCTGGCACATTTCTCAGCCATCACCTGGCTCCAACAGAGAGAAGGAAAGAGTGAGCTAAGCAGTAGGAGGCAAGTTAGAATTTACAACCCTATGGCATATCCACACCTCTTCCAGTAACTGGATACACAGGAGGAATGTAGATTGCAGGAAATGCTGAGGTTTACCACCAGCCTCCAGCTTCTTGTGCAAGAGTCCTCAGTGATTTTGTTCCCATCACTGGGATGGGAATCCAATTGCAATGGATTTGATGATCCCTCTTCCCAGCTCTGCCCCTTAGTCCTTCTTTACTCGCCTTCTACCACAGCACATTGCAAAAAAAAAGCAATGGAAATCGCTATGTCACTGGGGGAAACACTGAGTCAGCCTCAGTGTGGGAGAATGAGAACAGAACAGGACATAAGCCAGTTCTGAACTTACCATTTTCTAGCCTTGTTGAAGGATTTGCTCTGCTCCTTGTTAATGCAGAGCAGCTTCGGGTCTGCTCCACCCAATGGCTCTGCTGGAGAGAGTTCTGCAAGAGTGAATCCCCAGGGGACAGTGCTCTGTCACAGTCATTCCTCTCCTTTGAAGCTTCTCTACTTCACGCAGTCATGAAATCCCCTTTACACAGTGAGAACAGTGAGGAAGGCTCAGAAAACCCCTCATTATTAGGCATTATTTTGTCTAGACAACTTTTCTTCGTCTGTGGTATTGAGGGAGCATCCATCCCCTTCCTATAGCTGGGAATGGTTATCAGACTAACAGGAACACCTGAAAATAGAAGTGAAGTAAGCCAAACCTGCAAGAGGGGAAAAGTTTGAGTAGGCTGCAGAAGTAACCTGGAGTCTGCTCATCAGTGGTACATCTGCCAGAAAGGCACAGCTCCATCCAAGGTTAAACTGTGTCCCTGTAGCCAGAGGGAGCTGAAGGCAAGTCTGCCAAAGCTCTATCGTACTGCAGCCTACAAAATGCAAACTAGGATTTCAGGAGATGACCTGACAACTGGCGGGTGTGTGCACCTACTGACAGGTATTGGAAAGAAGAGAGAAAAAACTTTGCTGTAAAAACTAAGTGAAAATCCTTGCTGCAACAGGGACATTGGGAGGGCTGCAGAGGTACACAGGGAGAGACATGCCTGTGTTCTCTGCTCTCAGAAACATCACATCAGCAACAAGCAAATCCTAATAAACTGCAAGGGCAGTCACTCCACGGCCCCACACTGAGATCAGGGAGTAGCAGTGTTGGGACCCAGCACAAGGGGAACTGTGACCCAAGTTATGATCAGCACGTTCTTTTCAACTCCTGCTGTCCCTGGCATCCTTCAGAAATCCACCAGCACCTGAAACCATCCCTGTGCAGTGCTAACACCATTACATGCCTATCCTCAAGAGACTTCCCTCTGTGGTAGGGAAAGCTCTGTAAGCCTCTCTGACTTGCACTTAATGGCTGACCTCTTCACTGAGACAGCCAGGAAGAAGCTCTGATAAGGCAAGAAGGCCATGAGAAAACTGGCAGCATCACTATGAAATAGGCTATAAAATACAGTCACTATGGCAACTGCCACAGCTGGAAGGAAAGAAGAAAACTTCTAAAGTCCGAGGGTTCCCAGCCTTCCCAGGGATGCCCCAAGGATGGATGTCTCTCCAGGCTATCAGCACCACAGCCAACAGTGGCCCCTTTGCCCCTGCACTGCTCCCTGCAGCTTGCACTGGACCCCATGTCACTTGAGATGCTTGGTTAAACATGGAGGCTTTTTCTTAGGCAAGCTGCTTGTGCTTACACTGGTGTGTCCTTGTGGGTCCCCCGCCTCATTTCTGATTTAATGCAGCCTAAACAGACGGGGAACAAGAGGTAACTATGTTGTGTGGACTATCAGTGAGGAAGTTGGATGGTATTTCCCAACATCCCCCCGACCTGTTAGCTTATGATCTGTTGCTTGGAAGATACACCTGTCACAACCACAACCCCCCTCACAGCAGTGGAGCAGTATATAAAATGAAGGGGAAAATGAAGCAAATAACCTCTGCTGTGCTTATTAGAAGTGGCACACCCCATACCCAGACGTGCAGTCTTGGGGAAGCAGACTCAGTCACCAGCATTTCTCCCAGAGTAGAGCTTCCCTTATGTCCCCACAGCCCCTGTGCCAGGCTGACAGCACAGACTTGCCAGCATTTGGAGCCCAAAGGCAGTTCTGTGATTAAGAAACAAGAGAAGTGACCATTGATTTCCTATAACTCCTAAATAAGGCTGGGTAACATTTTTCAGACAGAGACGTAATTCACTAGAAAATGCAATTTGAGGTAGACCAAAACTATTTGAAAATTTGTGCCTAGTTCAGGGAACAGCTTTGATTCCAAAATGATTTCTAAGATGAAGTGAACTATTTTCCCTTTCTTATTTTTAAATATATTTCATGAGGTTATGTATGTAAGCTTAAAGGTCAAAGAAAGCAAAATAAAAACATGTTTTGGTAAGCTTAGCAACTTTGTTTGCCCAGTTATTTTTCTCTCTTGAGAATAAAACATGAATTTCAGCTGACCTAAAATGAAATTTTTGGGTTGACTCTCTGATTCAGCTAGGAAATTAAAGAAAACAAAACCAATAAGTTATTCCAATGGCTTTATTCCTATAACATTGTTATTTGGTGTCTAAAGCAACCTATTCTTCTCATTCTTTCATCTCCTTCCATCTGGCTCTTTGTGACTGTGTCTGGAAATAACGAAGAACTGTTGCAGACATCTCTCTCCCCCTCTCTCTGCAAGCATGGAATTTTTGCCTGTCCAGTTGGGAAGACTTTTGATGCTGACTCCCATGGCTTGACTTTCAAGAACAAACAAACAGAAAAATAAGGCCACATCTCCATTTGGTGGTTATGAGAGCCCAGATAGATGCTGCTTCAGGGAAAGCATCCCCTCCTCTGAGTAACTCCAGCAAAGCAGTGATTTAATGAGGCAGCTCCCAGTCCGAATTGTACCAGGGCTGCAAACACCCTTCCTGCTCTGCTCTGGTCCCCTCTCAAACACTCAGTCCTGCTCCATTGCTTCCCATCCTTCAGACCCCCACACCTGCCTCCTGGCTGAGACACACAGTGAGTGCTGCAGCTGTCAGCAGAGGAGGATATCGTTGCCCCTGCTGGCACCATCCAAACCCAGCTGGCGAGCTAATGAGCATTGGGAGGTTTGCCTGCAGAAACTCAAATGAGAGGCTGATATGTGCCCTACAGAGGTACTCAGGCTTGCCTGGAGAAGCAGAGTGCACCCAGGACTCGTGAAGAGACAATACGGCACTGCCTCCAGCTGGAGAGCAGGTGCCTGGGTCTTCCCAGTTCTCCTCCCCTGATGGGACACTGCCATCATCTCTACATGCACCCAGAGGTGGCTCAACTTGCAGAGGCATAAAGGACCTGAGTGCATCACTGCAGTCACTTAAACACAGGGTTTTAGAACGCCAGTAGCCAACCTGGCCCCAAACCAGTAAGGGCAGGCAACCAGAGCAGCCACATGCTATGACGACAGCCTTAACACTTGCCCATGTCACCTTTCTCCCCGCCCTGGAGACAGCAACAAGGCATTAGGGACTTGCTATGAGCTTCAATAATGCCCTGGGCTAGAAGGAGAGGGCTCCAAGCCCTGCTAGTGACCCTGAGGCTCTCCACGCCTCCTGCAGCCTGCGTTCCTAGAAGAGAGATCACTGCTTGAATCACCTCCAACAGCACGAACTATTCTCTAATACTTCCTGAGCCCTTCCCAGGACGTTTTGCTTTCTGCCCTGTGGCCTGCCTGGGCCGCGTTTCAGAGATGAAAGGCTGTGAGCGCGCACAGATGCCGGGCTCCTTACGCATTCCTGGCTCAAAAGCTTTCCTCGAAGCAGCTGCGGCTGCACTGCCAGAGAGGAGCAGCTACCTCCCAGCCCAGAGAGACGGCTGCAAACCCCAGCTTGCCAGGTATGCTGCAAGATACCAGCACAAACCCCTCTGGCTTTGGGATCAGCTGTGACCCCCTCAGGCCCCCAACTCACCCAGTGGAAACCAAAGCAACTTTACTGCTTTCCCTGGGAGTTACAACCGCCTTAAGGAGATATGGTGCAAAATGTAGAGACCGTGATGCTATCAGCACGCAAACTTGCTCAATAAAAACATGTGTTTCTCATCTATTTTGTCCCCATGGCTCCCAGAGCACATCACAGATCAAGCATGTGAAGCACCACTGCCCACAGCTGGGAAACATGTGCTATAGGGAGGGAATCCAAAGAGCACTTGAGGTCTTGGGCAGAAAATTCAGGATTTGAGCAACACCAAGGCAATCAGCAGGGCAGGCACTTGGGGGCTGCAATACCAACAACTGCATGCATCCCATCTCCCCTGCCCAGCTCTAGCACAAGCCAAATTAAATTCCCAACCCCAAACGCTGAAGAGAAGCTTGCTCATAGTCTCAGCATGCAGCTCCATCACAATGTTACAGGGAGACTCTGCCAGTGGCCTGGCAGAATTTCAGCCCAACACATTGTCCCCCTAGTGGTTCCCACTTAAATTTGGCATTGGTGCAGGATTCAGCCTTGACTCTCCACAACCGGCAAGAAAAGGGGTCTCCCTGGATGGCCTCCCCTGTGCCCCTCCAAACACAGCCCCTCCCTCTGACAGGATGAAGCTGGCGCAGCTCAGGAGATCCAAAGGTAGCTCGCAAGGATCACACCGGCCTGTGGCACTGGCTGCTGGCAGAGATAAGCTCAGAACCTGGGTGGAAGCTGCAGCCCTCTCCCTCTCACACACCAAGATAGGGAATTATAAACACAACCCTGTTAAACAAAACGAACAACACAAACCCACCAGAATCTGTGGAAAAAGTAACCACTAAGCCAGCTGGATCCAAAGGGAATCCTGGCCTCACTGAAATGAGAAATGAAACTCCCTCTGTCCTAGGGAGATCTTGATGCCCTTATGCTTTGTGCATGCAAACCAGAGGCACACCAACAGACTTGGTGCAGGCACCTCTTAGAAAATCCATGGTATTGCCTTAGCTGGCCACTCTGCACATTCCTTTGTGCAAGGGAGTCCCTGTCACAGGGGCTGGCCTGTCCCTGTTGTGAATGCTCTGAAAAGTAATGTACTTGCAGTTTCTGTGTATCATATAGTTTGAGGCAAGTGCTCCCCTATTTCCCTCCCCTGTCATGTTTCAGAGGTGGGCTGAATTAATTGCATGTGCTTTTTCTGTGAGTGTATAAACTGCACCACTGCCATATACACACAAGACAGAATATAGCCAGAATAAAGAAGCGGCTCTTTTTATGTGTCCTCTTTACACAGGTCCTTTCTCCTAATACTTCCCCAAGACAATTATTCTTTTTTCACACCACACAGGCAGTCAAATGGCCCCGTTCCCACACCACCTTGCTGAAATCACAAGGCAAGAAAAGGTGGCTTTGTGACACTCAACTGATCACTGAAACAACTCATGGCTGCTGTAGGAGCTGTGGCTGGCACGGCTCTGTCCCTGCATCCCAGTGCTGCTGAACCTCCAGCCCCCTGGCACTGTCCTTTCCACCCTCAGCCTTGCCCTGGACAAGGGAACCTCAGGCAGGAACAGCAAAAGTACCATTCCAGAGGAGAAATTTGTTGTTTTCTTCACACCACCACTGCAGTGTGGGGTTTTCAGCAAGGATGCTCCTGGTAATAAACTCAGTCACCTGGAGTGTCTCTCTGCTGCACAACCCTTTCTGCTGTCCACAGGCTGTTTAATTTCTCGCTTGAGTGCCAGACTTTCTGTTCATTAGCACTGAACTTTCTCCAGTTGCCAGCACTGAACTTTCTCCAGTTGCCAGCAGCTCTCATTGCTCTGTGTTGTCATACTGAAGACTGCTTCCTGTCCTGTGTCATCCCCTCTCATGATTGATTTTTACTCCTGTAACTTTGTCCTTGTGGAAACTTCATTTCCTCAAGGTGTTTGGGCAGTCATGGACCTTGATTCCTTTCTAATGCTTTGGAATAAGATGAACTCCAGCTCCCCACTCCCTGCCTGTCCAGATGGCTTTCCTTGCCCACTTTCTCAGCACACTGGTTCTACTGCCCTCCAGCATTAGTACCTATCCCCAACTCTTGCCTTTAATGAGACCACACAGTTGGGAAGGACACAGGGTTGGGAGGCACCTTGTGAGTCACCAAGTCCATCTCCCTGTTACCGTGCTCCCTCTTTGTGCAACTCCATTTACACGATACTGATTAAAGGCTGTTATTTTTGGCTGTCTCACACCCAAAGAAAGCCTGGTCTCAAAATTGTCTTACAGTTATAAGCCTTCCCCTAATGTCAAGGCTAACTGTATTCATGGCTGATTCATACATATTTAATAAAACTGGCATAGGAGTAAATTCTATGCTTTAGCTACTCTAAGCATATGACTTCTATACTTTAACTCAAACAACGTATTTCCCTCCCTGGCATTTCATTCCCTTGTCTTGGTCAGCATAAGGGAGGAAAAGAGAAAGCAAAAACAGATGTCTGACTTAATAAATAATGCTCTTTTATAAAAGTAATCTCTGTTTTGATTGTTATCAACAATACTTTTAAAGAAGCATGAGATCCAAAAATCTTCTATTGCAGTGGAAATCTGGGGGACAGGCCAAATCAGAGGTGAAAATATGCAGTTTAACACCATTTTATGGCCAGAAAAGGGCAAAGAAAAGTTTCAAAACTGAATTTAATATTTTCACTACACTTCAAGTTTAGCCAAGGTTCTAATCAGGACAGTAAGTCACGATCATCAGATTCTTGTTCCTTCCCGGGAAACAGAATCCTCTGTATAACATGTGACATGAAAGATTAGGGATGGAGACAAAGTAGAATGGATTTACTCATGGTTACAATAGCCTGGGAATAAACAGAACAACATGAGGCAGCCCTAGTTTTGTTTCAGAGAGGGAAGAGCCACCTCCAGAACTAAATCCCCTCCTGTTTTGGAGCTGATATCCATTATTGGCCATGCTGTTATCTCAATGGGCAGCTGTAAGACAAAAGTCAGCATTTTCCCCACATTGCAAACCTTCTCCAATAAACCAGGGCTATGTTTCAAATGATTTCTAATTGCCTCTAAACCTGCAATTAAAAGTGCCACGCTACAGGCAACAATTGCCATGGACGCTTGGGATTTCTGCAGGTATCTAAGTGCCCACGAACCACAGGTAGAGCATGCAGAGGGCCCAGGAACAATTCCTGGGACAGAGGGAGGAGGAGGGGGAGGTGGAGATGTTGCCACAGCCCAGCTCAAATCTGGCTCTCCCACTTTTTTCCCCTAGCTTTAATTCCCATGGAAACAAACAATTCTTTTGTGCAGGCTTCAGCAAAATCTCTTCGGCAGGACCACACGTTTGTCCTCCTTGTTCCTCGAACAGCCCTTGTGATCCTGCTTCCCAGAAGGCTGGTTAAGCACAGATGGATTCAGACACCCTTGCCAGCCCTTTGCCTCCCACAGTCCAGGCAGGCATCCCACGCTTCTCCCTAGCACGGGGACCTGACCCTGAGGAGCTGGAGACCTCCAGCAAATCCTCTGCTGGCATCTCCAACAGAAGGCAGCAGACCACACAGACTTAGTTGTCCTCTCTTTGATGAAGAATGCTCCCTTCTGGGCAAATTTGAGGCTTGTTTTGGGAATGCAGGAGGGATGCAGAGGATAGAGAAAAAAGGAGGGAGGAAGGCTGCATTGTTGTCTCTCCACTCTTGGCTGCTCTTTGGGTAAATAATGGACTTCTGTCTCCAGGGCTGCTAATCAGCTCTAAATGCCCTCAAAGAAAGCAAACAACAGCACAATAGGAAAGCCCAGAAATAAATCCATTTCATTATAAATTCATTTTGTTTTCATTCCATTTTTCTTGCTAGCAAGAAATTTAGGTTAAGCTAAGCACTTTCTTTTCCCAGCAATCTTTGCTGGCTGTCGGCTAATGCAACAGAAAATTAAGCTTTTGACAGTATAATGGCTTTGTTATGAAAAAAATGCAATTATATTATTTCCCAAGACAAATTCTACAGCATTAAGTGTCTGAGCAATACAGCATTGTCCTTGAAGCTGTTGGTGAAGGAATTTTACATGAAAAAGTAGCAGGATGAGCAGCCTTCATGGGAGATGCATTTTACTGCATAGTTCTCCATTGCTCAGAAATACAGACAAGATTTCATAGCAGGGACACAACCCATATGCCAGATAACTGCGTTACACAAGCTTTTGCCTCTCTGCTACTTGCAGTTGTGTCACCAGAACTAGAGATTCTAACCATCTGAAGATTCCTCCATGGCACACAATAAACTATGGCAATTCATCAGCGTCAGCTCATCTCCATGCTGGTGTTTCTAACAAACTCATTAGCAATAGCTAAGGCTGATAATCCAGGAGTGAGGAGAAAGAGTTTAGAACACTAAATGGAGTGAATTCGTAACAGATATCACAGATATTTCAGTAATCCTCCATGTCTAGGCTAATCTCAGCAATGCTGCTTGAAGTTCAGCTGTGGACAGGAATACCCTGAGGCAGCAGGAGAAGCCACCAAGGGCTGACAGAGTGCAATCCACTCCTGAACACCACACAGAAAGGGAAAAATTGAGGAACTGTATGGTTTTGGGATGGGCACAGAGCACCAAGGCTCAGAGGCTGTGCTTACCCTGGGAAATTCAAGAGAGCCAGGAACTAGCAGGAAAATCCCAGGCACCCAAGCTCAAAGAGAGAATAGGGCCAATGGTGTGGTCTGCAAGTTCTCAGACATGGTTTAGGGGTTAGCACAGACCCCTGGTAACCAAGAAGTAATTTGCATGCAGCATCTCTAAGCAAGAGCTAAGACAGTCTAACAGCAGCATAGATGTCAGCCATTTGGTCTCCCTTGGCCCTACAGCTGGCAAACAAGCCCGTGCATGTTTAATTTAATAATGCAGACGTTGCCAAAGCCATGGCAGAATCTCAGCCACAGCCTGTAAGGAGTCAAGTACCATGATGGGAAATGTAGTAAAGGCCAAGGTAAAGGCATAATTTTCCACACATCTGGTATTTGCAAGACATCCTTGTGACTGGAAAATACAAAGACATGCCAAGCTGTGTATATGAAACGGCAGGTCTGATCTCCCTCCAACTTCGCTTGGGTTTGTACTTCACAGCCTGACCTCCTCTAAAGGTCCTCTGAGGAATGGAGAGCAGCTGAGCCAGCAGATTCACAGAATTCAAGATGTCACCCGCTCTTATGGGTGTAATAGGTAGCACCCCAATGCTTAAAAGCAGTCTGACACTTTCTCTTATGAAAACATCTTTTCTGCTGCTCAGAACTTTGCCAGCACAGAACTGCTCAGGTTGAAAAGTTTCCATGTCAGAAGTTTGCCTCAGGGTGACTTTTCCTTTTAAAGTGTCAACAGAAAAAGATCAGTGGTTTCTAAGAACAAGATTAAGTTGTTTTGTCCATGTTTGAGGAATTGTTAAAGTTGTGCTCAGAACACAGAGCAGACCTCAGCACCTCTGCAAGAGCCTGAATTTGGTGGGAGAGTCACCCTGGTGCCCCTTGCTTGTGGGGAGATGGCCACATCTCTCAAGGACTGCAGCAATTTAGTGTGTATTTGTGGAAATCACCAATTTACACACAGTGACCGTTCTAGCGTCTTTTTACTTCTGAAACTTCAGTGTCTGCTGAGAACAATCTTTCCCCTTACAGCTCATGGATCCAAATTACGTTGCTCAAACACAAGCTAAATAGGAATGCCAAACAAGCTCTCTTCTGGGATTGCAGGATTTCACAGGCATCTGCTGCTTGGGGTACAGCATGGAGCAACGAAATGAAAGGCAGGGGGCTACATCTCCCTTTCAGGTCATCCGTCATTACAGCCAACAAGGCTGATGCCAGAAGAAAACAGGACAAATAGTACAAGGGAGAAGTACTGAATCAGCAGATGGTTTGCATAGAAGAGGCAGGCTCAGGACATGACTGAGAGCACAGAGAAGAGGCAGGGCAGGCAGGACACGGCCATCCCCTGGAGCTAGAGTCCCGTGTGGGACCTGGATTGGGCGACAGCAGGTCCCAGTGTGTGTTTAATGTTCCCTTATCAAGCAACCACACGGTGGGACACAGCTCAGAGCCTGAATGAGTACAGCAGCAGTCTGAATTCACAGGTACTACAAACCCTTTGCCTGTGAAGGTGGCTGAGCTACTGCTGCTCCACTCATGAAAATTCCCTCTTAGTTACTGGGTAAGCAAACACTGTGGAGCCAAGCACACAGGCAGCTTACACTCTCATGTCTGACCTTCAACTTTTTTTATTTGTATTTTCTCAAAAGAGAAGCACAGCCCTGTGCTCTTAACAGTACAGAGTCAGTGGTTGCCACCACATCTCTAGACAGGATGAAAACCACCTGGATGTGATGACTTTATTTGCTTGTCTTTGGTTAAAGCAAGAAAGATGTAGTAACAGCCTGCCTTACAGAGATTTGACAGCTGCTCAAGTAACTAAGCAGCAAATTAAGCAGCAAAAGCTCTGGTTACTAGTGATAGGGCCTGAGGGAATGGCATGAAGATGTGTCAGGAGAGGTTAAGGTTAGATATTTGGAAAAGGTTCTTCACCCAGAGGATGGTTGGGCACTGGAACAGGCTCCCTGGGGAAGTGGTCACAGCACCAAGCCTGACAGAGTTCAAGAAGCATTTGGACAATACTCTCAGGCTCATGTGTGATTCTTGGGGTGTCCTGTGCAGGGCCAGGAATTGAACTCAATGATCCTTGTGGGTCCCTTCCAACTCAGGGTATTCTATGTTTTTAAATGCCCTAAAGAGCTGAGATAGATGATGCAGCAGACAGCAAAATAAAATTATAGATGCTCTGTACCACAGAAGAAAAAAACACTGAGGAATGACAAACCAACTGCAGCCAGAGCTCAACACTACATGTCCCAGGTGTCTTCCTCCCCAACATCAGAACAGAACTCACCTACAGTAATTCACTCCTAGAAGGGCGAGGGTCCTTCTAGGCAAACAGGTCTTGCCAACAAAAGGCACCACCTTCAATTGCCATCTGCCCTGATCACACAAACAGCGGCCACACAAGCAGCACATATATCCCCCCCAAAAAATTAATTTTTCAGAGCAGCTGGAGCTGCAGCTCAGCAGATTTACACCTTGGAGCTCAGGAACATGATATAAGGGAGTATTCAAGGGAAAACAAAGGTGGTAGAAAAAGATACATGACAAGGCAATGGCCCCCACAGATGTGAACGGTACCTGCACAGCAGCAGTTCCTCCCCGAGCAATGAAGGTGATTGTACCAGACTTTGGGAAATGTCCCAGAAACCGAGAAGTTTACAGCGGCAGCAGAAGCCAAGATCTCTGCACAGACAACAGATCTCCAGTTATCAAAGCCAGGTCAGTTGGCTTAGTGACAGGTTATTTCCATGGGGTTTTTTCTGCTTGCTCATTTAATTACATTTTTTATGTGTCTCTGTTTTTCCATACAACAGCACGAAGCCAGACATTGTGATTTTTGGTAGCCTCCCTAATCAGAGGGAGTGTCTGTGATGCAACTTGCAAACACAACCCTACCCACGCTTTCGACCACTGCGGCTCCCAACTGCTGCTCCTTGAATCAGAAGTGACACCGCCGCTGATCTGAGCCTGGCTTCCCATCCTCCTGAGAACCATACTGCAGAAGACTGACGTTCCCCTTTTTACCTTTTGTATCTAGCCCTGCATGCCTCCCTCTAACCTCCTCCGTCAAAGAGAAAATCTGATCTGCTTCAGTTCTTCTGCCGGGGAGAACATTCCTCCAAACAGCCTGACATTCACAGATGTTGGAAATGCTTAGTGATACAGAAAGGAAACAAAAGCCTTCAGCCTCACTGGAAACCCAGCCCACAGCACCAGCCTAACACTGCCTGAAAATATCCCCTCTGATGTGAAGAGCTCAGCTCCACAAAGTGAGGGCAGTGGCCACGCTCTCCCTTTGCAACAATGCAGAAATGGCCGAGTTCATGTTTCTCCACAAAATTCCTTGTTTGTGGAGCTATATAGACACCAGAGGGATGTGTGGCAGGCTGAAACTTGGTGTTTTTCATGCTTTATGTCAAAATCAAATCAAAGGCAGGGGAGCACACTTAGTTTGGACATATTTTAAGCTAAACAAGCATAAAATATTCGGCAAACTTCCCTTGCTTAATGCTGTATAAACAGTTTTGGTATTCTACAAAAAAAGTCCCATTTAATGAATGCAGTGAGTAGCTAAAGAGAAGGTCACACTATTCTTGCAGTCTTCATTAAGCATGGGACAGCCCCAGCTTCTACCACAACTTTAGCAAAGTCCATGTGCGACATGTAGTGGCTCCATCGCAGCTGGGGCTGCTCTGGGAGGTGAGAGGAAATATCCCTAAAGGATGGTAGGTTCTCCTGCAGAACCCAAGTGAAGACAAGCCAATTTTTGCTATTACTTTCTGAGGGGAAAAAATAAACTCTGATAGACACAAAACAGAGGCAGATTAAAGGTTTCAGAAGGCGGCATCTGGCAAATCCAACTGCAGCAGTTTAAGACATTAGCTTGCACAGATGTCTGCCAGCCTTGGCTGTCCACCTTGTTGGCCAGCCAGAATTTATTGCTCCTCTAATAAAGTCAGCAGAAAGAAATACATGCTTGTGCCTCAGCCACTACAGTTTGCAGCCCAGCGTATTAGACTGGATTGCTGACGATTGATGAGATCCCAGACTCATGGTTGTATACTGAAGGAGGGAAAGAACAGATAAGAACAGAACAAAATGTCTTCCTTGCCATGAAAGGCTTAGAAGAGACTCGAAGGAAAAGAGGCAAATAAAAGGGCTAAAAAAACTAATGAAAGATGTTTATTCCACAGAAATTGATGCAGCATCCTTTGCTGTTGGAAAGGCTGGTTTGGCTATCTACTGCTTCCCACGGGGGAAAGGAGCTGTAGGTGCAAAAGATAAAGCCAGGTCTGCCAGAGTTATCAGCACTGCTCATGCCCCCACTAGCCCAGAGCCCACTGTAAAACCAGGAGCATCCCTCACCGCCTAAATGGGTGTAAGGAAGCCCTCCTGACCCTAATGCCTCCACTGTTGATACCACCCTCCCTTTCCCAGGGCTCCCCTCCAGGAATGACATCACCTGAATGTATAAGCAGTCCATTTTTACAATTCCCAATGCAACCAGACACTCTTCTCCTCTGCAGAGCAGATTTCAGACGTAAAATGCAATGTGTTGAAAGAAATTAAGATAGGAAATTTAGAAGGGACAATAGGTTTTCTTTTTTGACAAAGATTTAAGAAAACCCAGGAAATTCACACACCCAAAGCATTTATTAAAATATGCCCCTAGAGCTGGCTTTGACTTAAGCACACCAGGAAATCACTGGTAGCCTTTTGAATACTGAGAAAAAACTTAAAAAGTACGTATCATTGTGTACTGTAGATGTAAATCTGGTGTGTCCCACTTGCTTTGTGAAACAAAGCTACACTAGACAGTAACTGTACTAACGTGCAGGCTGTAGGAAATCTATTAAGGTAACATGATCTGTTTCACCCAAAACGATTTTAGAAGTAGCATGTGATACTGTAGCAATGTATTGAGCCACAACTAACCAATGTAAGGTGCTGCAGGCCATCTGGAAGTTTTGCAGTTACTAGAAGTCTAATACTGTGCAACGAAAGGTTCATGAAGACAACACTGAACTTTTTGAGTTCTTGGTTTGTTTTGCAAAGAAAGAAAATCATACTTTTCAGCTCCCCAATAACTTGGGTTAGCTCAGTTTGAAATAACTAAAAACAAGCAAACAAAGTCAAAAATACCCACTCAAAAAACCCCACAACCCAAAGGTCACAAAAGTTCCTTACTGAAGGTCTAACAGCCCTCCTAGAATAAAACTTGCAAAGCTTGCCCCAGTCCTTCCCTGCCAAATACCCAGACCCTCTGAGGGTGTAGGCACTTCAGGTCAAACACAGGCAAGACACCAGCCCTAGAAAGTTATCTCACCAAGCTGAAGGGACTGTGTGTGTGTGCTCCTCTAGCCTATGGCAAAAGCAGGACATGGTAAATAATCTTACGCTGTAATGAAAGATTTACCACAATCACAATACCCAGCAACTTCATCACAGCCTAGGCAAATCCAGCTGGTGGCTTTATGTTCCTCCTTGTGTTTTAGGTGCTCCAGCACTTCTAATTCCTGAGTCACTTCAATGCAGAAACTCAGAAGGGAACAGCCCTGACCAAAGAGAGGGTAAGTATCTTACCATGAACACAAATGTCTACCACATTTGTGCTGATCTTTAAGAGCTTGTCACTCATGAGGCCTTGACACCAATTCTCACTTACTGTGTGAACCACAAACCCCTTACCCATGCATGTATTACTTGCTTTGCACTTGGCAACCCTGACACTGTGAAACCCGTACACAAACACAGTCTAGTCCCAAGCAGTGAACCTTTATACAAGAAGCCTTTAATGTTCCAGTCAGCAACATCAAATCCAGGGTTGTTGCAGTCACAGGGTCTAGATGAAAATCAGGTATCTAAAAGGGACACTGTTTGCGGCTGCTTCCTTCTCTGTTTTAGCAATGAATACTCACTCTACAGCAAAGGTATCCCGACTGGTTGTGGAGCAGTTCCTGTTGAGGTGTTGCAGCTCACTCCCATGGTAAAGCTGCCCCACGTTCAGTTACCAGTGCACACTGTGCCATAAGCACTGCAGGACATGCTCCATGACCTGTCCGGTCATCCCTGCTGCCTGATGGCAATCTCAGCCAAAGGCTGCTGCAGGCAGCAATGGTCACACTGCACTTCAGCTGCTCAAGCCTGATCGTCCAAGTCCTTTGGTACAGCAAAACACAATTGACTTTCATTAGCCTCATATCCTCCAAAATGCCAGGATGCCAGCACAGCCTTGCTATAGGGATGCTGTTCTTCCAGTCACATCAATGTCCCATTAAATCCCGTTCCTTCACCTTCTCATATCTCACCAAACACACAAGGCAATAGTTTGTGAAACAAATGCTTTACACCTCTGCATGCTCCAGGCATGGACTTCACCGTGTTTCTTCATCTTACCTGAGTTCTGTATCTTCATCTGAGCCAAGACATTTTAATTCCTCCTCTCCCCACTTCCTTGTCGGAAACCATTCAACTGCAGAGAGATCAGACTATACTAACACTGGGACAGCAGCCAGCAGTACGCAGTGTGCCTGGCTTTTAACAGCTAAATCCTATAAAAAATAATGATGCAAATATGGGCACTCCTCCCCGAGACATCCTAATGCTTTCAACAACCTCTTAGGAACACGCAATGCTGCTGGATGGGACGGAGGCTGAAAGGAACTAATTTGGGACTTCTGGTACTTAGTGTGTGAACACCTGCTGGCTAAACAAAAAGGCCTAGGCAGAAAGCTGAGATAGCTGTATGAACACTCTCCACTGCTATATCAGATAGCTGCTTCCTGAGAGCAGGCATGAACTGCACTGCATTATCACCTAAATGTGGTCACGGGGTAGAAAGCTCTCCTTTAGGAATCTTACACACTGACACAGGACCAGGAAAATTCTTGGGTTCCACCAAAACACCCACCTTGAAGTACTTAGGCTTAGACCACTACCATCATTATGAGACTAACTCCCTTCTCCAGGAGCGTTAGATACATTATCTGTCTTCAGTGCCTTGGGTTTCAGTGCTTATCCAATACCACATGGGAAGTCCGTGGGAAGCCTTGCAAGCCCTGCCAGGTAGACCCATGCTCACATTCTGCCAACAAATGCAGTTGTTCCATGACACTATCCTGCCATGCACTGCATGAGCAAGGACACAAAGCCCTTCTCACACAGAATTAAGCTGATGGATGCTTCTGCATCCACCCTTCAGTCATGGTACCTTGTGTCCTTGAGTACATCACCTAGTGCCCTCTGGAATTTGCCTCTGCAATAAATGAACACTTGACACGTTTCCCATTCCTGCAGGGGACCATGGGCAAATGTTCTGTGGGGAGGTGGAAGTCCCCCCTCACCTGTATGCTGCTGGAGGCTCTGAAGGAGAGGTTTTATGTGAGAGGAATGATGGGGACAGACCACAGCTTTTCTGAAAAAGCAGTAATGCTCTCCTGCATCCAAAAGACAGAGCAGCCAGCAAAGGGCTTCTATCACAGGGGCTGTAGGGGATGTGATGGTGCAGAGAGGGAGGGCACCTCTTTTGCGCTCCCTATGCTCTGTTTTCCAATGTTTTCTCTCATGCCTGTAAAGATAAAAAATTAGAAACTATGTTCACCCTCATCCCCAACAACCAGTTATTCTGGGGGCAGACTTCAGTTTTCACCTGCCTAAGGGCAGAGCAAAAAGAAGAGGGAGCACAAAGACAAAGCAGCACAGGAGATGCTCACCTTTCTTCAGGGCAGCTCACAGGCAGAGCAACTCACACTCTGTAACCACTCACTGAGATGCATGTCTGAAGGAAGTTTGGCTACAAGTCTAAAAATCACAGCCCTGAGAAACAGGGCTTTGTTGCCTCTTGCCAGACTTTTACTAAAAATGGGTTTCAAGCTCACAGCAAAGCACGGGGTGAAAGCATCACCTCAGGAGAGGGAACTACCTCCTTTCACCTCTCATCACTGACAGAAAAAGGCTTCCAACTAGCTTGCCCACAGGAAAAGTGCATGAGCTTTCTTTATCCGAATGCCTCTGCTGCCCAATAAAGGCTGCCGTGCAGGAAGATGCCTTAAAGCTATGAAAGCACAAACCTTCAGCCTTGGCCATTCAGTCTTTCCAAGATGTGAACTGGAAGGGACCTGGGGCCAAGAAATACAGACAGCCTTCTACTTTCTCCCAGAGGAGAAAAAAAATCCAACATCCCTACTTAAAGACAAAGGTTATCAAAGATAAAGGGACACTATGCTCAGGGCACTGGCTTGGTAGCACAGGAGCCCTAGCAGGCTTCAGCTGAGGCTGCCTGAGGACAGGCTCCAGCTGGCTGAAGTGCTGCAGTTCGGCCACTTGCCTACTACAGGACACAAGCTGTGCTGAATATACATCCTGGCCCTCAGTCCAGTCAAATCTCACCTGTGAAGTCAAGAGGGTCAAAAAGCCTCCAAATATTGACCTTTAACTTAAGCATGTATTTTAGGAAACTCAAAACCAAGGCTTTAGCTGGTAACAACAGCACATTTGTGTACTGGGGAGGATCCCTATTGTGAAAACTTCACCAGCTGTGCTTCCTGATGGTGTGTGTGTTAATGTGTATAAACTCCTAGTATTAAACTAGGGCTTGTAGTGGTTTTGCCTTTCTTCTTCTCACAATGTATATTGCCCAGTATTTATGGACTCCCAGTAAACGAGCACATGGAGATGCCCTGTCATCACAAACAGAGGGAGCACTAACACACTGGCAAAGGGGATGCACTGTGTGGAGAGACCCAGTACTGAGCGAGAGATTAGGAAACTCACCTTGCCAGGAAGATGGCTTGAGGAGATCAGACTGTTCAGCTTGCCAAAGACAAGACTGGGAGCAGTCCTTGTGAAGACCACAGTTACAGCAGCAGGGAATAGACACACTGGACTAAAGGCTTCTTCTGTTTAGTGGATTAAACAGAAGATTCAGCATCTGCATCTCAAGACTAGACAAATGCAAGCCAGAAATGAGGTGTAACAGCATGTGGGTAATTAACCACTGCAGCAACATACCAAACAATGGTATTTTCCACTTGTGGTAATTACTTAATCAAGACTAGATGTTGTTAAGACACATTGTAGGGTCCAGAGCAAATGAAATTAATAAAAAAAAGCTAGATATATGGGCTGTATTATGCAAGAGGGCAGAACTAAAGCACAATAGCTTCTTCTGGCCTCACCATCTACTAATCTATGGGGAAAACTGCCCCTTTTTGTCCGTGGAATTGGTAGACAGCTGTATTTTTAGCAACAAGACATGCTGATGTTTACATGAAATAGTAATAATAATACATTGTGTTACACTCACACCTCATCTGAAATTCTCTAAGCTCTTTCCCATCACTATGTCAGCAAGCTTAACAACTCACTGGCTGATAAATTAGTGTTATCATCCCCCTTTCATCCAGCTTGTGCTTTTGCAGAGTAGCTAATCATCTGCTTACCATTTACACACTCAGGCTACCTGCCATCTTACTTTTGCCTCTTGGTGAGAAAATGGTCACATGGGTACCTTGCAGAAGCTCTCAGGGTGGAAAGCAGCTCAGCACACAGAACTGCCCAGCAGCTGCCCTACTTCAGATGCTCATCCCCAATACATACTTTACAGCATTCAAAAACAGTATACAAACTTCCCTAGGAAAATCCTGCCAACGAAGTACTTTTGAAGAGCAGGAGTCAGCAATTAAAGTGTTAAAAACAAAAGAGAGAAAGAAAGAATGCTTCCTAGTTGTTTTAACAAAATCTTCATATACGACAGACAAAAAAAAAAGAAAAGTAATTTCCATTAGTTTCCATGACAACCAATGGAAATCGCTAACCCATCTTCCCTCCCTTGTCAACCTCTGACAGACCTGTCAGCGAAAGCAAGGGACTATGCCCTGTGTAAGGTTCTCTGCTTAACCAGAACACAAGGAAAACTACATTGCCATAATGTCAAGTGCTCCCCTTACAGCACAACTCTCGTTTTTTTCCTCTGAGATGCAAAGGGATGGAGAGGTCCTTACTGCTTCCCTATGAGACCAAACACACCCCAGAAGTGCAATCCCATCTGAGACACCCCAGCTCTTCCACTCGATGACCTGCTTCTTTCTCTCTCTGCATTCATCAAAACATTCAACTATGTCTTTTCCATCTGTGAGCTACTGGCTCACATCTTAAAGGTGGCCCATATACGCCCTTTTTGCACCTCTTCACTGTCTGGCAAGAAATTGCTGTATCACACAGCAACTCTAGTCTACATTTTGTCTCCATTTTTCTTACTGTTGTTATCAGTGCTGACAAGGAAGATGATCCTCTGCAATGCCTGCTGCACCTTCTATATGAGAGCTTTTAAACTTTTTCTTAACAGGAATGCATTCAGCTTTATAAACCTTGCTGTGAGGCACAGCACCATCATTATCCTTGTTTTACAGATGTGAGCACCACAGCTTAGAGGAATAAGGTGCCTTGCCCAAAGCCTACATACAAATCACAGCATCATGCTAAGAGTGAGGATAAATTGGTCTGCAGAGAAGAGTCTGTTTGCATTTTCTTGATGCCCACATGCTTTGAAAGTGTTTGAACCACAGATGATCAGTCTGCTGTAGCCCCACCACCCTGCCAAAACCCCACAGCAAATAAATATTAACCTGAAACAAAAACAAAACCAAAAAACCCAAACCCCAAATAGTTGTCTCTGTTTAATGCTGGTTTACTTGCATCTGCAGCCAGGATGGCCTAACTCACCCCAGCATCTGGATGTGTGCTGCTGCACTGCAGAAGAGATTGGCAGAGATTTGCGAGGAGGTGTTAACATCCAGCTGTTCTCCCATCTCTTTCAGTTTTCACCTGCACAAAGCCAATAGTGGCCCAGGCACGGTGCTGGCGCTGTGCAGTTTCAGGCTATTCCTATACCACAGTGAGATTTAACACCCACCCATCAAGATAGGAAATCCACAAATAATCCACATTGACTGCAAGTTTTGCTGCACCCTCCATTCTCCCATCCCAGGTTTGGGTTGCAGGAGTTATTGGCAAGTAACAGGACTGAGTACAGTGGCTCTGTGTGCATGGGTGTAGGTGCACATGAAGTGTAACAAACCATGTTTTGTGCCCCCTGATTACCTATGCTTTGGCTCAGTTTCCTCCACGACACCCTCCTGGGGGACTGCACACAGCTCTGAGTGCCAAAGAGGAGAGGACAAAGCACTGACTTCAAAGCTGAGCAACAATAAGCTGTTCTACAAACTGCTTCCCGCAGATTCTTGTCTTGAGGCTGATGACACTTAGTGGCTATGAAGGTATGAGCTACAATCACTGGGGAATGCTCATAAATTGGTTCTCTGGCCTGCAGTAGAAGCTGATCTCACACTCAAGCTTTTCCCTCTGGTACGGCAGGAAGTACTGTACCACTGCACCTACTTCTACAAAACTTAGAGCAACATAGGAAACATAGGAACATCCTGTAGGAAATGAATACACTTCACTAAACATGGCTGAAACGGGCTGTTTGGCTTAAAAGCTATTTGAGAAGGTTCAAAGGTAACACCAAACAGAGAATAAGATCACATACATCTCCATTTCCTTTCCTGCATTGACAGGAGGAAGGGAGCTACAAGGAGATTAAAAGAGGTGTGCTAAGCACTGAGCTGAGGGGTGCCATAAACTGGCTACGTGTACAAGGGGGAGATAATGGCATGGGGGAGGCACTGATTATCATCAGACATGGGGGTGTAATTAGGACCATTGGGACAGAAGAAGAAGATTAATGGTCTACTTGCTCACAGAAGAGGACTGTGAAGATAAACTTACTAACCGAGATATTCCAGAGCACAGTATCATTTTTCACAGAACAGGAGGGGGGCATCACTTATGAAGGATGAGTAAAACTGGATTTGACAAGACACTAATGGTTATGGTTTGTACAAGCGGCTACCAATCCCAGGGCATGCAGTGATACCTTGTAGAAAAAACAGTCTGTTTTTCTGAACAAGTAAAGAATAAAAAAGTACTCCCTTCTTAATCTGCTCCACCTTACCCTTACACATCACCCTCTACAAATGGGTCCAAGCCCCAGGCCTGGGGATGTGAGAAAAAGAGCTTTGTGAGAAACTGAGCCTCTGCTGCAACCTGACTTCTCCATCATCCATCCAAAGGGCAACTGGAGAGGGAGAGCACTGCCTGAAGATTAGGCTGACACTATTCATGTGGCATTCATTGTCTTAGGACTGGAATACTCCAGAGCTTGCATCATGTGGAGCAAACACGCTGTCCTCAGACAGGAATACCGCAGCTTTTCTGCCAAGCTGAAGGCGATGCCTCCGACATGAATGCTTGGTCCCTTGCCACCTTAATCTTCCAGAACCCTGGGTTTGAATGCACGAGCTGCAGACCAGAGCTCGGTCACAACCTTTACAGTTATCCCTGAGGAATTTTACTCACCCAGACAACTAAATGATCCAGACATTGCAAAAATTCCCCAATGAAATCGCTTCCTCCTACATATAGGAAACGAGACAACAATTCCAATCCCTCATACTTAATCTTCCTTGAACATAAACATTAAAAAGCAGCCAAAACCAGGAGGGGAAAGAAAGTCCCAGAGCAGCAAGAAGTACATATGCAAGGAGTTACATCATGCAGAAGGAAAGCTCTTGGCTTTGGGCTAAAATTACCCGTGCTTAAATGGCAGGGGCTGCTCTAGCATGGAGGGGCACCTTCCCAGGAACAGTCCTCCAGATCGATTCATTGTCAGGAAAACAGCAACAGGCTCTGATGTCAAAACCATCCCTGGACAACACAGCACTGGAGGACAACTTATCAGCTGGCCAGCACCTGCCAAAGCCCATGCTGGTGGATGGAAAAAAATTCCTTGTTCTGCCTCACTGACACACAAGCCCCAAAATATCTCACCATGGCAGCAGGGTGACAAGGAAAAGGCAGACAAGCATAGCATTTCTGATGGCAGCAAGTGCACCCAAGCCCTGGGATCCCGCATTAGGACAAGGTTCACCAGTACATCTCTCCACCGGAGGCAGGTACCTTTGCCAGCCCACTCCTGTCACCTCACTCTTGCTTCCCTCTTATCCAAGACTTTAACATCCTCCTCTCCCCTTCTGTGACTTGGAAGACTTAAGACCCTTTCAGGCTTGAGTCATACTCCTGCCACGGGTACC
This sequence comes from Eulacestoma nigropectus, assembly GCA_013397775.1. Classification (NCBI taxonomy): domain Eukaryota; kingdom Metazoa; phylum Chordata; class Aves; order Passeriformes; genus Eulacestoma; species Eulacestoma nigropectus. The sequence continues at coordinate 388,623 of VZTE01002776.1, forward strand.
TCCATAGCAAGTCTTTCCATGACCTCTCTAGGTCTCCTCACAGATACAGAAATAAAGAATTTGTTTCTGGCTATTTAAAAAAAAAAAAAAAAATCTTCAAATCACTGTTTCTTGAAAACTTTCATTGTTGGGAAAAAGCTGATTAAGCACTGGAAGATCCATTGGCATTCATATTCCCAAGGTCTCTTGATCCTGTCTCAGGACTCTAAGCAAGAAGCAGGGATGGGATCAGGAGGAACATGTACTGGCTAGGGACAGGCAGCAGTGGATAACAAATAGCTGTCCAACCAGTCCTTCTATGCTTGGAGCATAAGGTGTGCAAATCCTCTGCTCCTGCAAATGAAACACAGCTGCTTTGCTTTGATGTTTTTATCACTCTCCATTGTTCATTCAAGCTGGCTTGCTGCTCTTTGCAGTGCAAAAGGGAAGGGAAGGACTCAGGAGCAGGAACAACGAGAAAAGCTGGGTTCTATGGGGTCCATTACACAGCGTTAAGGTATTTTGAGAAAGTGGTTAGAGGTCCATCTCTGGGACAGCAGTTGACAGTACAGCCAAGGGAAATGCTGTTTAGCTATCAAACAGTGGAAATATGGGCTTCACTTCCAGCTGAATCTTAATGAGATACCGAAGCCCTCCCCAGCCATCCACCCCAAATCCTTTACTCTTTCCAATGTATTGGTCCAAGAGGAGCCTCCAACTTGTTTCTAGCTTATAGGCCTCTTGATGCACTCCAAACAAGGTGCAGACATCTGCAAGAAATTCCACATTTTCAGACTGGAGCATGAATTTGCTTTTCTTCAACTCTCACAGGCAGTCTACATCTAAACCACTGCCACACAACCACAAGGCCCATGCCAAAACCAAGAGGTACAATGTAATAAGTGACAAAACTACAGCACAGGGCAGGTAGTAAAATTTCACAGCAACTTATACGAACTTCACTTGTGGGTAGCTAGTTTGCAAGGCAGAGAAGGGACAGTCACTCACTACTGCTGCCTGGTGTCTTCAGTCCAGATCAGAACTGCAGCACACTTGAGAAAAAGTAGCAAGAAAATGCCACGCAGTCGCTGCTTGTGCTACAGTTATCTGTGCTTTAATGAACTGAAGCCTCCAGACCTGCTTATCTGCCATTTGTTTATTTACTGCTGAGGAGTTGCAACCAGAACCCCACAGCTGAGAGAAAATACTCCCCCTGCTCTAACCAGCTCACACCTAACTCTCTACACAGTTGTGGCAAAACCTACAACCCCTGGTAAAGTTCAGATGTATATAACCCCCTTGTCTACCACCCAGATGCAGCTGTAGAGGGAAATACGCTTCACAGCACAACAGCAGGCTGCTCTTTTCACTTGCTAAACTCAGAGACAACGCTGTGAGAGATAAATCTCTCCAAGGAAATGCTGGTTATTCACAGATTAGCATAGCTATCACAGCAGAGCAGAAGCCAACTTCCCTGCAAAGATAGATGCAACCCAAGTAAACAAGGCACTTCTGGGAACCAATCTCATCTAGCTCACAGGATACGTGGCGGAAACACAGCCTGGTTAATGGGAGTCTCATCAGTCCGGGAAGACACATCTGGCTGAGATTTGTGACAAACTCTCTTCTGTACAAAGAGAAACACTCCCCAGCTCATGTAACACCACACAAGAAAGATCAAAGGTGCCCCCAAGCCTCCCGATGGGTAAGCAGCTGTACCAATAACAGCAGCTGGAAAATGCAACAGGAGACTCAGCCAGTCCCTTCCTCCTGTGCTGGGAGCAGAGCCGCCTCCTCGGCAGCCCCCAGCAGCAGCCCCCTGTTAATTACCGGCAAGGAATTTGCACTCTGGCAGATAAAGTCATTCACTCAGCCACTGACGCGTTCGCACAAAGCAGCTCGGCTCTGACAGCAGCTCCATCTGAGAAGCAGCATTTGGGTGCCACGCACATCTAAGTGCTACACGACATCGTGTCTGCTGCAGAGCTTGTGCCACACATGCTCATGCTCAGAGGTTACAGCCCCTTCAGAGCAGCCGGGGAGGCTGTTTAAACACTCCTACACGGGATGTTTGGCCAGCGACTTCAGCACAATATGAGGTGCCTCGGACAGAACCACTTGGTCCATCTCCCAGACTCCAATTCCTGGGACATCTGCAGCACAGCAGCTGCCTGGTGGCACAGCACGCACCTTACAAAATAGGCTTTGCGCAGATGAGCCTTTGCTGTGCTCCCAGGGTAGAATCACTTCTTCCCTGCCCCCCCATTTAGAAGGTGCTTATTGTCTTGAGATGCAACTCCAGCAATCCCTGATCTGGCACTCAAGGGAAGGATTTCAAGAAGGAAGACACCTATCACTCCAAAACCAGCTCAAGGAGAAAAAATTGAGGCAATCTTTCCTTCCACTGAAGATGTGCTTGCTAGACCAGACCTGGGAAGTCACTTTTATTAAATTATTTTATGAATGTGTTACTGCTGCGTTTTATTGCACAAAGCCAATGCATATTAAAAACAGCTTGAGTTACCCACATGATTGGCACCATGCTGTCTTTTCTGTCCACTGTCCTGGCTAAATTATCAGTGAAAGCAGGACTGAACTGTTCACAAAGTCTCTATCATTTGATTTCAAAAGGCAAATTTCTTAAAATGATGGCTTCAGGGCCAAATACAGCTATGCAATTACATAAGGATCTCAAATTTAATCAGTTTCATTTATTAAGACAGCAGTTTTTAAGTTTTGTCCATTGCAAAAACGTGGGAAAAGTTAGACCACAGCAAGCTCATGATGCTGGCCAGACTGTGAACAGCCCAGTGGGAGGAAGTACACCAAGTCCTGTGAAGACCATCTGAATTCCCAGCTCCAAATCCCCTGGTGCATTCAAGTACTCTGCTGGCAAAGGGCACAAGTCTTGGAAAGGGTGAAGTGTTGCTCTCCTTACATGAAAAAGCAGCCAAGTCAGATCAAGAGGAAGCACTTAGGTGAGTTAAGCAAACAGAAACCTTTGCCTCTTTGCTCCCCCTTTACATCCCTTTTCAGCTCTTCATATAGAATAATTACACTGAGGGAAATGGAGGTCAGGTGAAAAAAATTCATCCCAAGGTTACAACAGATGTAGACACTGCAAACACCATGCTTTTAGGAAAGGTTATAAATCTGCCTCCAGATATTTGTCACCCTGCTGTTGCTCAGGGGTTATAGCCCCTCAGATCTGTCTGTACATCTTCTCACAAGAGGGGAGTCACTGGCCTTCCTCTGCTTGCCCTTTTTAGCCAAAATGAGACTAATGAGATTAAACCATTTACACATAACTCTTTCCAAAGTCTGTCTCATTTGGCCAGAAATAGGTTAAGGATAGTTCAGAAGAACAGCTACAGGACCCAGACAATAATTTGAATGGCCAGAAAACTGGCAAGGAGCAGAAGGCAGGCCAGGTCAGTGACCTTTTCTCTTGGCAAGGCTGGATTCAAGAAAGGACTTGTATCCACAGCTCACACCAATATACTCATGCTGGCGTAAAACTTTTTGCTAACATCTAAAATTCATGGTGAAAATAACTTTCTTGAAGATTCTGAATCAGGTTTAAGCGAAAATGAGAACAAGCAAACCCCTCACTCTTGTTGTGAAACAAGTATCCTGGTGGGACACAGAATGATGCTGGTATGGAAGCGGTCCCACACACCACCCTTCAGACCTCACGGACACAGTCAAACAGCAACTGGACTCCTCTCCAGTGTTAACTAGGTAACTTACTCCAGCAGGATGCGAACAACTGATTGGACTTTAATACATTTAACAGACATTTCAAGCCTCTCCCTTTTCCTCTATCGTGATGGATGCTTCCCAAAAATCACTCCATATGCTTTGGGAGCCCCAGCTAAGAATATGAGCAACTTCAGGTCTGTAGCATCCCTGTTAATGTGAGTGAACAGCCACCTCATTGAGTCTGACCCAGGAAGAGAGAGATAAAAAGGGCTGTCTGAAGCTTATTTGGTGGCTGGCCTCCATCCGAAGAGTACAGTTCACCGTCTATTGCTCTTGTGACTATAACTGAACCAGGCCAAGAAAAGCTCCCAAGTTCTGGCACGCCTCAGATTTTCCAGTCTGCATGAAGTTATGCCAGGAACATTTACTGAAGCAATTTCTTTCTTTCTTTAAAGACTCTAATTATGCACCTAACAATGTTGTAGAAATGAATGTTGTACAAAAACCCCAGCACAAGTCAGATACAGTTTTGCTAACAAAAGGATTAGAAGCTTAAGGCTCAGTGTTAATATTCCGAATGTACTGAAAGGCACAAAGTGCAAGCTGCAGCAGAAACAGAAGGCAAAGAGAGGGTTATCGCTTCCAAAATCTAGAAAGTGAAAACCACACAGGAAAATACCACACTAATCTTACTGAATGCCAGTGATGCAGAAGAGCAGTAACAAGAAACATTTAGAAGTGGGCAACCATCAAAGCTGTCTCTGAATTACAAGCAGCTCACCTTCAAGCACAGCCCACTCCCTAGAAAATGAGAAGGTCTAAATATCCCAGAGAGTGGGATGATACCCGTGACTGAACTGATGTTCACCGCTTGGCAGCTACTAGCAAAGAGGAATCAAACTGAACCCCAAAACAAAAGTTGCCTGAAGTGTCAATTTTCCCTGAAACCAGACCCAGACCTCAGCCATCAGTCTCAAGTTTTGCTGAACTTAGACTGGAATCAAACCAAAACGTTCACTGGTTTGCCACCTGAACCATTATCTCTGAAGCCAGTCATAATAATAAGTCATTTATTCACTCCAGCATGAGCTGGCCTTTAAAACCAAGTTTTGAACATGATGGCTGTACATTTTTCTTACTTTCAGTTTGCAGGTGAGACACAGAGACATGACAGTACTTACATGTGGGAAGCTATCCAAATTAGAGAACATTAGGCAAAAAGCAGGATTTAGCACTTCGACAATGTTAGTGACACCAATGAAATCACAAATCCAGGGCCAAACATATTTTGGCTATGTTTCTCTGGGTTACTGACCCCAGAAGGCTTTACTCAGACCAGTGCCATCATTATTTAGCTGTTATTATAATTTTTCTTATGGATGCTGTGTGCCTTCTTCCTACAGAGGTGCTGGTGTATATTGACCAGAACTGGTTAAGGTTTATTTAGGGTTCCTAAGAAAACGAATAAACATGATTTGGCTTTCTGAGGACAGGGTTGAAGAGGATGCATGGAAATGCTCACTACATAAGTATGTCATGCTTCGGGAAGAAAGTGTATTACAATATTATCATGTACAGGCAGATGGGAAATGCTAGTCCATACTACAGCTCAGTCCCACTCCCCTTGGTTTTCATGACAGCAGCGACCAGAGCTTGACAGTGTTGGCTCACAACCACCCTGTCTCACATCTGCTCCTCACCTGTCCATTGCGGAGAGTTCACAAAGAGCTTTGCTCAGGGAGAGAGAGCAACAGCGATGGGCTCCATCCTAAACCCCACTCTTTACCACAACCCGGGCAGCACAGTCCACGGGTGGGAGGCAGAAAAAGAGCGAACCAGACGTGTTTATGCTTTTTTTTTTTTTCCACGGAGCCAAACTGTGATGCTCTAGGGTGGGTCTCGCCATCTGGGAGAAATATGTACGGGGAAAAAAATGCAGGGAGGGAGGACGAGCTGCCCCCCGAGCGGGACCGCTTTCCTCCGAAGGCAGGCTCGGCCTCCCTTCCCAGCCCAGCTTGAGTTCATTTTCGTCAAATCACTTCCACATTTCCCCTGCCGTAATTATCAAATATTTTGTTTCTGACTTCACTTTTTAGAGAGGCCGCCGCAACTGGGAATGCAGGCACCGTTTATTTTCTGTCAACAGAGCTGGGGGGGTTGCAGCTGGGGGCTTTCAAAGGTTTTCAATGTCATTGCAGTGAAAGAAAGGAAGAAAAGAAGAGCGAGGGAAAGAGCGCGCGGGAGAGAGGGAAGCAGGGATGGAGGGAAGGAGGGAGGGAGGAAAGAGGGCTTCCCCGGGGAGCCCATCCCGGCGGCGGGATGCAGGGGTCCGGCCCCGGCAGGGACACAGCCCCTCGGACCCACCGAGGCGCCCGTCGGCCCCACAACTTCCCTCTCCGCCCCGGCTGCCACTTTCCCCGGTCCCGGCTGCTCCCC
>VZTE01002776.1:395193-441857 GCA_013397775.1 Eulacestoma nigropectus
GCCGGGCGGGGGACGGCGGGGCGGCCGCCGCCGCCGAACTTCCCGCCCGGCGACCCCTCTCACCATGCTGCGGGCGGCGGGCGGCACCGGCGGGGCAGGAGGAGTTGCGGAGGCGCCTTCCCCAGCTCCGGCTCGCTCGTGAAGGGAAGGGGAGGGCTCCCCCTCACCCCGACCCGCCAGCCCGCGGCTCCACCCCCGGCCCGGCCCGACCCCCGCCCCGGGGCCGACTCCTCCCCGGCCCCCGCCCGCTCCCCGCCGTTCCTCGGCGGTGCCCCAGTCGCTCCCGCCGGCGGCCCCTCGGCGCCCCACGGCGACCTCGGCGGCCTTTGAAGGCAGCAGGAGGCCGAGGGGCGTCCAGGGGACTCGGTTGCCGCCCCACACCGCCCGGCTTCACACCCCCGCCGGGCAGAACACGGGTCCGGGGAGGCTCCCCAAACCCTGCACCGGTCGGGGTTCAGGAGGAGTGGCGACAGGCCGGGGCGCGGATGCCCGCCAGCCAGGCCGAGAGCATCCTGCCGAGGGGTAGCAGCCACCCCTCACACTGTCACAAAAATGGGGAAACTGAGGCACGAGGTGGCTTCTCCACAGGCGGGAGTCACTCAGCGACTCAACCCACTGTCACCTCCACGCTCCAGCCCTGAGGCCACGGAAGTGCTGGCCACAGCTACAGGTGTCACTCACGTCGGGATGCAGGCGGGTTTAAAAATAAGGGTTTAGACCTGTGTGTGTTGGGATCCAAACATTCGCTGAGCAAAACAGGCAGCCAGGGCTTCACGCCAGGCACAGGGGCTCAAAATCCCACCTGAAATGCCTGGTGGTGCTCATTTGTGTATAAATACTTATGATCCTCTTGTTTTATCTCTTCATCTCTGAATTTCAGTAGCCTCCAGTAGCTAGAAGGAAGGATCTGATAATGCAAAGCAACCCATTGCCCTGAGCACATACAGAAATCTCTGCCACAGTAAGCAACACTGTGACACCAGTTGTCAAGGGCATTTTCTTGAGTTTTGAGGTTTGTCGTAACCAAAAATGACACCCCTGGCTTTAAAATACCAACTCGCTCTGACCAAGCATGCCCATAAACTGTCTTCTTTTCCTGCTTTATTCTGTGCCCTCAATGCAGGCAGGCACCAAGGGAGATGCTGGCATGTGTACATTCATCATCCTCATTCACAAAGACCAAAGAGTATTCCAGCATCGTGCTGGAAGGAGAAAATTCTGGGAAGAGTTACCCTAGATCAGTCCACATCTGGTCTGTTCATGGCAGCTGTGCCATTTTTCTGTGCTTCCTCAGGCTCTGCTTCCTTATTCAGTTTTGTTTTTAGGACTACTGTTACTAATTTTGCATTTATAAAGCATCCTCCCCAGCAAGTTCTGCTTCTGTCTGTGAATGGTACTAGCCTATAAATCCGTCCTGAAGAGATGTCTAATTATTTCACTGCTGATGCTGAGCAATGTGGTTTTCATTGTTTGGTTTTGGTTTTTTTAAACTCACCTTTCAGGATGTACCTCTTTGTTTTGGAGCCGTTGATTGCCCTGCCTCATGATACAGCACAGGCACAGTTATGACTGAAATCAGCTGGCCTCTAGTTTGCAGCAGCTCACCCTGAGTCACCCTGAAGTGAGTGCCACAATAAGAAAAAAGCAAATGGCAAATGATAAATACATTTTAAAAGATTCATCAATTTCTGTCCCCTTGACAGGTCTGTGGAACCTGTGCTACATGAGGAGGATCTCTATTTCCAGACAGTAAAAGTGACTCACCTCACTCTTCAGAACAGAGCACTAGCAGGGGTCTCCCAGTGCCCACATTCCCTCCCTGATACCACGGGCAGCCGCCTCATGTAGGTGCAATTAGGCAATGTGCTGGATTATGTAGGTCACCATGAGCATGGGTTTTTCTTCTGTGTACTCAAAGAACTAAATATGGAACAGAAGGTAAAGGATTAAATCTCCCATTCTGTGTTGACGTTCAGATACATGAAAATGTATTTCTACAGGTTGGTTTCTATTGTGGGGAAATGGGTAGAAGTAAAAGCCAAAAAGCATCTCTCATACAAGCATCAGAAAGGGTGAACACAAGACAGGCACCCACGAGTGGAGAGAGGCATTTGTACAGCTACCCCTTTAAATCAGGTAAAAGTTTTGTGCGCAGAAAGGTCTATCTCTGGTAGAGTGGGTGGGAACAGTCCTTAGCCCTTTGCTGGAAAGGTGAGGGGTGGTGATGGAGCCAGAGTTGTTTGTGGGAGTGTGGGTGTCTGCCATGTCAGGAACCTTGCTGAGGCAGGGAAAGGTGTGTTATCTCTTCCATCACACGCAGCACAAAACAATCTCAGTGCAGACACCAGAGCCTTATAGCTGTGTACAAAGGCACACATTTTATAACCAATTGCACGGTATCTGACAAAATTTTCACTTTTATTCCAAACTTTCACCATTTAAAACTGTAAACTGCGAAGGAACAGTTTGAACAACCTGAGTGCATGACAAATAAATCTGATGGGAATCTTGGCTCTTTTGTGATGGACCCAAAACACGCAGCTTGAATCAGAAGCACGAGAATAAGGGGAAAGCAAATGCATTTACAGTTGTGTTTTCAAGCTGTGGCCATAATGGATAAGGTAATTCATCATTGCTGGCTACACAACCAAAGTAGTATCATAAAAATGCTTTCAGCTAAAAGCTTCATTACAAGGGTGAACGATGTTTGCCTGAAATTTTGAAGGTTGCAATGCTCTGGTGGGCCAAAGAAATTGGGAATCATTGCTCTACAGAGAAGATGTTCTATTACATATACCAGTATTTCATTTCTGCTGACGCTTACTTTGCAGTCACTGATATTTCTAAAACAAACATTTTGTTAGACATATGGGATTGCAAATTTTGAGATACATGCTTATGCCCAAGTAGCTGCACAACTGAAATTCAGTAACAAGTTGTTGCCTGAGAAGCAAAGCAAGGGAAGCCTGGACTCATGCAACTGTACATCTCATGGGCGGATACATTCTCCTGTGTTTAATAAAATGCAGGCTTCAACTGAGGCTTTCTCCATTCTTGGGGTGCTGTCAAGATCACTCCCCTGGATCTCTGGTGCCTCATGAGGGTTATTCTGAAGCCTCAGCCTCTCCCTTATTACACCATGTGCACACTTATACACCCAAAATGATACTGTAAGCCTCGTTTCCTGGGAAATGAGGCTAAACACACCAAAAATTACTTCTTAAGCCCTCACTCACCCAACCCTTATGGCTATACCATGATATCACCCTCTCCACATTACCTCACTCCTATCCACCACCCACATCCTTCATGTCTCCCCATTTCCCCTGCCATATGAAACATCTGCCCTAAGGGATGGGGTTGTGCTCATGGTGCTGTGATGAAGTCAGTGATTGCTCTGTCTGCACTGTGTTTTAGGTTACAATTCAAGAAACCAAGTTGTTTGGCAAGAGGCCTTCGTGGTGGGACAATCGTCTGTCTCACTGAAGATTAGGAAATTTGCATCAACATTATTTGGTGGAATTAAGAGGCAGGGTATTATCTTTGAGTAGCAAACCTATTAAGGTTGTAGCTGAGAAGGCTCACCTCGTGTGGCACTGGAGGCATCTGTGTTGTCTTGAGCTATGTGAGCAGTGACTCCTCATGGACCAGACTGCCAGCACCTGAGGAAGGGCCAAGGGATGCCTGGGTTTTCACAGCAGACATAAGCCAGGACTGCAAGACATGAGGGGAAAGCCTGGAGCAGGGTTATGCCCTCAAAGATGTGGGCATCAGACCCAAATGAACTCCAGGATGACTGCAAGGCCAGGGTGAGGGTCCCCAGAGCTGTAACACATGGATCACATGGATACATCACCATCTTCTTTGAGAACTCAGGCCTGCAGCAGCCTTCTCCAGGTGTCCCCCTGACCTGGCAGTGCTGACTCAAGTCCGTAACTACTTTTCTGGAGTTTGGTTACTTTGCAGACTGCACTTTGTTAAATACAGATTTTTTTTTTTTTTTTTTTTTTTTCTATTCTTCTGGCTTTGTTTTTTGCTTCATTCCCTTGCTTTTGTAATTTTCTTTCTCATTGTGGTTTCCTCATTTCTTGCTCCTGCTCCAGCTACAGCATTTGTACTAATCATTATTCCCTAAAGCTCTATTTCTGACCTGATGTAATAGAGTGCTATACCTTCCCCTCTTTTCTCCCCTAGCAGATGTCTTTATTTTGCAGGTTGTGCTGGGGACATTACTGACCAAAGGGCACACAAGTCTGGCACTAGCAGCCTATGTGGTTTGTATAGAATGCATTCTCTGATGGTTAATGCATTTGATAGACTTTTGAATATTCCATTAGCTAGAGCAGTAAAATGCCTAAATACTTTGACAACTTGGCCCTTAAACTTTATCCTTGGTATCCCTAATTCAAGGTGAGCTTTTCTCATCTAAGGCAAGCTCCCAAAGGCATCATTTCCTCACAGAATTCATCCAACCCCAGCACGCAGGTGCCATAACCCAGGTAAGCCATGCCCATCAGGAGTGGGCACAGAACTGCGCCCATGTCCAGTCAGTGTAACCATATCCACTCTGCATTTGCCACAGGCTGGCCAAGGTTACCTTGATGTTCACAGTACCTCAGAGGCTTGAACTACACTTGGATCCAAGTCATGGTGTAAGAAAGAATAATCTATGTCAAAGCCTCAGTGTGGAAACAGTCAATCTATCCTCAGCAGTGTGGCATGCTTCTGTCTCAGCATGTTCCTCATGCCAGTTCACTCCATTGCTGTCAGGCCAGGATGCAGCACACGTAAGTTAAATACTCTTGGTTTTGACTCTGCTCCTGCACGTGCCCTTTGTAAAGAGGTGGAGGGCACGAGGCTTGTTCAGCCTGGAGAAGAGCCCTGTTTAGAGCAGGAGGATAGACTGAGGTCTCTTCCGATTTGAATTATTCAGTGAACTTGTTTGGTCCTTTATGTTTGGCACAACCTTCAAACTGAAAGCACTCTCACAAAAGAAGTCCTACCTATCCAGAAGCAGTTTGATACAATTCCCTGAAAGTGCTCCCTAGGATGCTGCTTGTCCATGGCCAAACAGCTCAGAACTGACAAGTCCACTAGCTGTGCTCTGGAGATACGGACCTGTGATAATTACTGTGATTCCTTATGTACAAAGAACACGTCTCATGCATCTGGATCAACAGCTGGCATGAAGGAAACACTGTTCCCAGGCAGTCCAATGGCATCTACAAGGCTGCCCCCCAGCCTGATGGGGAGTAAGAGCTATCCCAGCTGCCAGACGTGTGCTTCCCCCATTGTGTAGATGATGACTGGTCACAGAGGCTGGTTCATAGAGACTGCCTGGCACATCTATCCTGGTGCAGAGGAGATTTGGCTTATCACTTAGATGAGCAAAACGCTTATTCCATCCAAATGAGGCAATTACTTGCAAGATATCTGTACCCACAGTTATTTTGTGGAGTCCTAGCCTATGTGCTACTGCCTCAGTTTGTTGGATTTGAGTCTGACCCCAAAAGCCCCTCAGAAAGAGTTTGATAATGCAACAGGCAACTGCAGAAACCTAGCAGATTAAGTCTTGGGACTGGTATCAAGATAAGGTGACTTGTCCTTTGTAAAGGCAGCTGAATGGGTCTGTCCAATTCATAATATGGATTTCCTCATGTGTAATGCTACATCACAAAGCGGGATGCAGGTACTCACTGCCATGGAGAAACACTGCAAGGCAGAGTCCTGGCTTGACTCCATGCCTGCTAATGTCACATGCACTTCACAGCAGCAGATCCTGTCTCTCAGACTGCTACATATGACACTATTCTCCAAAAGTGAGGAAATAATCATCACTGCCTTCCAATTTCTTCCCCATTATCTCCCTCATTTTGCAGACACATTCACTGAGGAGCTGCTAAGGTAATTTCTGGCAGAGCATAGAGTCAAACCCAGGACTCTTCTGTGGCTGGATGAAATTCCAACTACTTTGTCTTTCTGCATCGAGCTACAGAGATGTACTTGACCCTGCCATATTCCATACAATAACCCAGGCACCCTATCCCCAACAGACTGCTGCTGTGGAGTGAGCGGTTATCTGCCACCAGCAAATCCTGATTCACACAATTGAGAGCACTTTCTCCATTAGCTGAAACAGCAGGGGGTTTGTGCTCATGCACGTAGCAGGAAATCAACCCAGGATGTCTTGAGCTCAGGCACAGGCCATTATAATCTATCAGTTATATTGCAGCAAAACACAAGTGCTCCACATGCCACTCACTTGTCTCACCTCTCAATTGCTGCTGTCACGAAGGGGCAAGCTTTACATTTGAATGAAAACTCCAGAAAAAATTCCAGGAGGTGTGCTAGCACCTGGCATCCTGCTGTAAAGCAGCAGGCACTCTCTCTTCAGCAGTCAAAGCTCATCACTTGTGCCTTGGCTGCGGGACCTACAGATCTTGGCTACCAAGTCAGAGCACCAAGTGCTGGAAGAGGCAGTGAGCATTTTAAGGATTAATATGAACATTACAGGAGGTGGTGGGGTGTGTGCAGCCAGCCTCTTATTGGGGAGGGCAAGGACACAGAGCTAATGAGCCTACTGAGGTGTGGGAAGATTTTGTGTAGAGGCTTTTGTGTACCTTAACACCACACAATCTCTCTACGAGATGTGAGGGCTCAGAGACCGCTGAGGTGACCCTCCACTGAGCAGCTCTGTCTAGGGATGTCTCCTAATCTGCATAATCTGTTCATAGCTGTGCGACAGTAGAAACTGAGTGCACCCCAAGATGCCACCAATCCATTCAAACAATTGCCACAGCAGCAGATCCTGTCTCTCAGCAATGCTACAGGACTGTCAGAGTACATCTCAAACTCACGTGTAGTAGCTACCTTCTCCTTACCCTTACATTATACATATACAAAAACCTCACTGACTGTGCCAGTCACTTCTGTGGTTCAGAGGGCAGAGGTTCTCAGCTTATCCCACCCACTCTGAATAATTTTGCTAGCCATTTCTCACCCTCTAAGGATAGCAGCCTGCTAGCATAGAACATGATCACACACACATAGCTGTTTGTCCCAGCCCATGGCAGAGCCTGGGATACTTGCTAGAAGGCGTTCAGGAATTTGCTGCCCAAAATGTGTTTGAGCTATGTGATTCGTGCCTGGGTCAGTGGGGACTAGGTGTGGAACAGCAGCTCTGTGAGTCACCAGTGGTCTGTGAGACCTGAAGGAAAGGTCGACACAGCCTTTTTTAACTACAGACTGTTGCAATGTTCGGTACACAGATTCGGGATGTCTGTTCTGGTGGTGTATATGAGAAAGCTTGGGAGTTGGCCATGTAAGTTTGGACAGCTGACCTAAAACATAAACATGAGTTCAGGGACTCTTATAAAATGAGGAATTATGCTGCTAAGCAAGAAAATGTGCAATGTGTTAGTAAACACAGCTCACCCTAGAGATTAGCTCGTCATTGCTTAGCAATGCTATGAAGTCATATATTCCCCTCCCAGCCCTGGGCTAGACAGTGGAAACCAAGGGGTTTTAGTTTTCCTTCATATAGAGATGCAATTCCTGTCCTTAACCAGAGCTATCATTCCCTAGGAGATGCTAAGCACCCTCAGCCCCACTACAGGGGCTGGCAAGTGTAGCTGCTGAGAGCCTGAAAATATGGTTGTTGCATTAGGTGGTAAGTACGGAGAAGGTGTCTGACCTTAGACATCCATATTTGAACATGTTGGCCTTTAATTGCTACAGCCAAGCTGACCCAGTGGGTCAGGATTTATGCCAGACCTTTTACGTGTAAGAAGAGGATAAATAGCTGTAAACAAAGCCAATCCAAAGGAAAAGGTCACTGCTTTCAACCTGTGTGAGAGAAAGCTTTTGAATTGGAAATGTTAGTGATAGGAGGCAAAGTGGATAAGAAGTTGTGATTACAAACTGAATGAGTTGTCCCAGGAGAATGGCAACTGGGAGAGCTGGATGGGCAAGCTCGAATGACATACTCACTCTGGGCCAGTGCAGCACAGCGCTGACCACTGAACTCTGTTCAAGGCAAAGGTGGTGAGAGACACCTTTCTGGCAGAACAACAGAGTGGAGGTGATGAGCAAAGCAAGCCATAAGCAAAAAGGAAGGATGAAAACACCATCAGAGGGCTTGGAAAGGGGGACAGGTTCCAACTAAATGGCACAGATTCGGAGGGCCCTGCCTGGATCTGAAAGGCTGAGGGAGGGGATAAATTCATGGTGGAAGTGTGACATCTTCCCATATCCCATCTGGACAACCAACACTCACAAGTCCATTGACTTTAACACTAGCACAGTCCCACCTTTAGAAAAGGAGTGTGTTCACCGGATCTGAACTTCTGTCTCTTTTTAAATGTCTATATCCATGACTTCCCACAGCAAGAGGTACAGCCGTTTAACATAGCATTGGTAGAGACCAAAATGCTGAATAAAATCTGTCCACTGAACCCAGATCTCCAGTATCTTTTACAAACTTGCCTTTATCTTCCTTTTGCAAGGTATGAGGTCATCTGCTCCAGATAAAACATCTGGCTTTGCAGTTTTGGCTCCTGTGGGTACCTATCCCTGTTTGGTGGGAGAAACATAATGGCCAGGTGATGCAGGCAGGTCTGGATGGAGCCATGCTTTGTAACTCTGTGCCCATGCAAATCTGTACGTGATGCACACAACATCTGTCCAGAGGCTCTGGGGCAGGGCTTTTAGAGGCCTCTTCCACCATCCCACTCCCCAGGAAATGCCAACCTGGGAATGGCATGGCTCTGAGTTATTGCGGAGCCTGGAAATGACAAATTAACATAAGCTGTGAGTTTACATACTTTTCACAGCCATTTATGGCCTTGTCTGAGCTTAAATAAAAACCATGGTCCCTGGAAAATTTGGGCCTGTCTGTCAGTGAGGCATTCCAGAGAAAACATCACGTGCTCATTTCACAAAGTGAAATAAGATCTTTGTTCTGCATGCCTTCCCCTCCCCCCCTCCCCTTTTTCTGAATGAGGCAGTTTTGTCCAAGGATTACAAGCCAATGTTCCAATCCCTCACAGACGTTTTCCATTATCAGAGCTGCCTCTTGTCCTTCAAATCATTTTCCACAGGACTCCTGTAACTGGGGCTGGGAAACGAAGCCAAAAGCTCAGAAGAAAGGACCCTATTCCAGGCTGCTGACAAGACTGAAAAATGCTGCAGGGTGTTGCTGGGACCACCCAGCTTGAAGCATCCTCAGCAAGGGAGCTGCTGAAAAAGATGCTAGTGGTGGGAGGAGGCTCAATGTACTGTACAGGCATTTAAACAGCTTGGTAAATTAACTTTGGTGAGGTACAATCACATTGTGTGGAACTGACTACAGAGACTGATGGTAGACAACAGTGACTGATGATTAACTCCACAGCGTAAAGCACAAAGGGCCTTTGTGTTGCCCCCCTGAGACTTACTCATATTTTGTGAGCTGCCTCTGTCTGGGAGTCAAATTGCCCCTGCTATAGAAAACTACCAAACAGGGTTGGAGGAAGGGAGGGGGAACTCCAGGGAGTTTTTCTGTTTGGATTCTTCACCCCCCCTGCCCAAAGCATCATCCTTTGCTGGGGGGACCACATGTATGGAGCTGGGCCACCTACCTACTGCACAGAGCCAAGCAGCTTCCTTCTTGCAAACAGAAACCAGCTACTGGAATGGCATCAGGCTCTGCCCTGCAGACCCCTCGTTCCACTGAGCTCAGCTGCAGAGGAGGTCACCAAGCTGCAAGGACCCATCTGAAGAACCTACAAAGCCCCTTTCTGCATCCTCACATAACTTTGCCATTCTGGCCCTTGGAGACTTCTGCTGAAGTTCTTCCAACCATCATGATCTCATCTGCTTTGAGAAGGAAAATCTCCAATTCATTATTTCATGTTTGCACGAAAGTTAGAGTGCCACTTGAGGAGAACCATCCAGAAATGATAATAGGTTCCCTACATGTCCTGTTCCCTGCAACTCAGCTCTAGGAAGTGAAATAAAGCTACAGCAGAGATGTGAAACAGGTACTCACAACCACATCTTACATTGCTGCAGGAAGATTTGCCAGGAATCCTCTGTCAGCAACCTAATCAGAAGGAATTCTGCTGCATCACAAGCACAGACTGCCCTAGGAAAAGGGAGGTCCGAGCAGTGGTATTGTATTCCCAATGGCTATATTCTGCATTTTATCAGGATGTTCTGGGAAGCAAAACACATAGGCAGGCCTGGCTTCCTGGATCAGAGCTCATGACCTCCACCTTCTGGACCAGACCTCATTTCAACTGGTTTGATGAGTTTGACTTATTCTCACTTGCAAGCCCCAAGATTTCAGCAAAAGTATTAGATAATTCCTAGTGTCTCCCTTTCTGCCATCCTAAGCCTAGATGCATGTCTCACCAACTCCATGTAAGCTCCAAGCATCTGGGTAGATGGCGAAAGATGGAGACAAACTGTCTCCTTGGCAGCTCTTTGTAGAGTTGAACTAACTATCAAAGGGAAGGGGATATGACCTGAGCACCTCTCCCAGGCTGGGACCATATGTGGGTTTGAGCAGTCCTGAAGAATCATGGAAATGCCAGCCTGGAGGGGATCTTGGTGGCTGTGTAGTTCAGCCTCCTACCTGAAACAGGGCTATGGCCAACTCTCATTTGGTTGGCAGTGCCTCTGTCTCACCAAATCTTGAAGATCTCTGCAGATGGGGACTCCACCACCTCCCTGGGCACTTGTTACAGTGACGCACCACTGTACCAGGACTCTGTAAGTGTTTATCCTCCTTACCCTCATTCCTTCTCATGTCCCCAGACGTGGGGTACCTCAACATCTGTATGGGTCTTCATATGTAGGAGGTCAGTGGTCTGAAACAGAGCTGCTGACTGCTCTGAGAAATCTCCTGGACCTGGACAGATCTTGGCCATAGACAACCTGAGTCACTGATGAAGTCACTCTGGCATTACACTCTACTCAATGTCAGGAATTAGTTTGAATTTAGGCTATGGCTACAAATTGGGAATTATGATCGTGATATAATTTTTATTAATACAAATATTATTATGTAATAATAATATGTATTAATACACATTAATAGTGTAAACTTGCTACAGACCTAAAAATAATGTAAAATGCTGACTGAAAATGCGTAACTACATTAATTATTTTCTACAAATTCTTTCACTTGCATTTCCTTCGTTAATAGTGGGTAAATAGGCATTCAGCTGCACACAGCCACCTTCTGCTCCTGTTCTGCTCTGCTCAGGCATAAGGTTGGTAAAAGGCCTTTTTTTTTTTGAGCACAGATACAGCAACAGTAGGAAAACCTGGCATATTTAGCTGAGACTAATGGTATACTGCTTCACCTAGCTGATTCTCTCTCCCCTTTGGGGATCATACCTCATTCATTCTTTTCTTGCATACACTATACTGCAACAGTAAGGTAAAGAAAATTAAAAACAGCTTGGTTACATTGTTCGGTCAGAGCAAAGATCAGACATTTCCCCCAAAGCAATGCTGACTTTTTCTTGTCTGCCAAGAAATGCTCCAGCTCCCTCAGCTGAGGAGGTACAAGGGCAGGGGGGTCACAGATGATTTTGCTTCTGGGCAGAGACTGAGCTTCTGTAATTCTCAGAAACTCTGGACTACTTGCAGATAGCAAGACAGCAGAGGGCACACTGCAATCACTGCAGGTATGGGGGCTGGGGAGTAGCCCGTGCTTACACCACACAGTAATCACACACAGATGCCTCTGATGTACCTGTGCAAGGAAAAAGGAGAGTGTGCCATCCGGAGGAGACAGAGCCCAGGAAAAGGGTGGGGAAGAGAAAGGGAAGTGGGAAGCAGCTCTCACCGGTAAGGTGACAGCACAAAGGCTGGCAGAGGCCATGTATGGAGCTCCTGAAGAGCAGCTGGTGTAAGGAGGTCACTTGGGGTTTCACTGCAATGCAAGGAACAACATTAAATAACCTTCCATGTCCTGCGGGTTCAAACCATTTCAACTTGTCAAGACTCTCATCTGTCCCATCTTCCAAAATAATAATGTAAAAAAAAAAACCCCAAAAATCAACAGTAACAACACCAAACCCCCATGCTGTGATAGCAGATGGATCATTGCCCAAAACAATAGTGGGGTTCAAACCTTTTCTAAGAGGGAGCCTCTGTAAATGGATCAGCTGGAGGAGAGGCTGCTGCCTGTATGCTGACAGCACATCCCACTGAGGTTGGAGGGCAGAAGATGGGTGGCTGCTGCCCAGCCCCTCCTGGTGACATTGTGACCCAGCCCTAGCTTCCCAGCCTGATTCTTTCATTCCTACCTTGACCCGGTCCTTCCTGTACTCAGAGCTGTTTTCTCATCCCAGTCCTCTTTGCTCTCCAGTCACTGCCTCCCCTCCTCATAAATGCTCCTGCTTGCTTTCTCTACTTGCCCCACAAAGTACCTATCTGCCTTCATCTTTGAGGCTCAGCCTCCTACTTCTCACCACCATTCCCCCAAACATCCATCTCTTGATCCTTGGCTCCTGGCTCCAGCTCTTTGTCCAGTCACCCACCCTTCCCAGTCTCCTTCCTCAGGCTGTCCACAGCCCCTCCACCTTGGCTGCTTCTGGCTGTGTCTCCCCACTCTCAGTGTGATCTCCCTCAGTGCTCCAGATCCTACAGTTCCTGTACTACATATTCCTGGTCATCCTTTGCTTCCCACAGTCACTGCCTTCTCCCTGTTTCAGGTCCTGGAGGCTTGTCCCAGTATAACCTGTTTTCTTCCCATCTGGTCCTCCCCACTCTACATTGCAGATAAATGTGTTTCCTTCCCCAAGCTGCTTGGGCAACTGGTAAAGGCATCAGAATAGCGCAGAAATAACAGGCTTCCTGCCTCCAGTTGGGAAACAAACGGGAAAACTCATCCATCCCATGAATAAACTTGTGCTGCTGCCCTCACCCAAACCTAGGAAGATCAAAGCAGGTACCCACACACCCATCCAGCATGTGGAAAGTGTGGGGGCCATCGCAGTGGCTTTCAACTGATGTGATGACATGGAGATATGGACATCGTGCTCGTCCTCAGACACAACTCCATTTTACCTTCTCATGGTTGATTATCTTTCAAACAAAAGTACTGCTCTGCAGTGGAAATGCCTCATTTTAGTGTTTGTGTGTGGAAACACACTAAAGCAAAGCCCTCTTAAGACAGCCAGATTTGTATCCCTGGGAAAAGCAATAGATGATCTGTGGAGAAATGTACAACCTTGGGTCACTTCCTGATGGGAGATGAGAAAGACCATGAAACCTGGTGACTGCAGTCCTGCATTCCTGATAATGGTAATTAACTTCAACTTGACCTTCCTGATGGACGGATAAGATTGAACCAAATCTTTCCATCATTTCACAGAGTGAAGAAAACACAAGATAAAGCCATTTGTTTCCCTTTCCGTGCTGCTGGCATGGCTGATCTCAGTAAAATAAAGGCAGAAGGAAACAGGCTGGAGCTGGAAAGGCTGAGTACAGCAGAAGGAAAAAAAATGTTGTGGCTAAAATGTTTGGCCAAGGCTGGGACAAGGTAAAGGAAGAGAAAGAGAGGAGAGACTTTTTTTTGGGAACGTACTGGACTCCATCTGAAAAAATACCTGCTATTTCTCCACCGTAGTAGCCTTTTGGAGCATTTTCTGCAAAAGAAAAAACATTCCAACCGGCACATTCTTTTCTTTCCTTAGAAATCTGACCACTGGTAGAGCCAACAAGACAACCTCTCTCTTACAGTGTATTACAAAACTTTATCCTGGCTGCCAAACATTCACCGTTTATTTGTACTGAAATTTTCCATTCTTGCTTTCCGTCTCAGACATGTATTTCCTTTTAAATTCTTACAGAAATAGCATCCTTGTGTTCTGAAAGGGGCTTGGGAAAAGAATAGTTTTAACAGTGCAGATTTGTTTTTTCAACCATTCCAGAAAGGGGTAGAAATTCAAGGAGCTGAAGCAAGAACTTTAGATGAAAGAGAGGACCCAAACCCTTCCTTTTTTTTTTTTTTTCCAGGTCCTTGGCTGACCTTATCAGACCTCTCAGGAAACTGTTGGAATTTATCAGCACAAATAACAGTCTTTCTGGGCTACAGCTAACTGGTTCCTGTGGCCAACTGGTAGAAATAACCAGCAGACCTTGGCTGAAAACTAGATCCTGATTTCTTTGATTTTACAGAGGAGTTCACACTCCTAAAACTTTGCAGCCTGGTACATTCCTTAAGATAAAAAAGAAATAAAAAGCTCTCCTCCCACTCTTTAATGACTTTCCTTTTCCTTGCAATACTTGCAGTGTTGTAGCAAGACTATGAAATGTGGTAGGGTACACAAGTCAGGAAAAGATAACTTTTTGTAATATGGTCTAATGAAAATCTGTTCAGATTTTGGGTTGAAGTACAAAATGTCACAAATTTCCATTTCCCATCTGTGACTGGCATAGCACAGCTTGTGGTTCTGGCCCCTTGCCACAACTCCATGACAGTTTTATTGCCATGTGTAAGTTCTGGCCCTGTGTCCTGCCACTTCCCAGGGAACTTTGGTCCAGCTGATCTATTGCCAGCTGAGAAGATGGGACCAAATGTGATACAGGAAAACTCTTTGATTACTGATGTCTAGGTGCATGCATATTTCTCCCTCAAATGAAATGTTGGATCACTACAACACTGGCCCATAGTATTGTAGCCAGAACAAGGTGGTATGGACTGGATGAGTGGACTACAAAGTGAGTAAAAACCAGGCTGGACAGGTGAACTCAAAGTGTAGAGGTCAACACTCCAAAATCTAATGGGAAAATGGGAAGCCACTTAGGAGTAACATTCCTCAAGGGATCAATACCATTTAACATTTTCATCTACAGAAGGAAAAGGAGGCAGAGAACACCTTGAAGAGTTCACAGATGATACAAACCTGGAGGAGTGGTGGGTGTTCTGGAGGTCAGCGCTGCCATTCGGAAGGACCTAAATAAGCTGGAGAAAAGGGCTGGCAGAAACCTCACAAAGTTCAGCAGTAACAAAGGAAAAGTTTTGCAGTGCTTGCCAGTGCAGGCTGGCTGCTGACTGCCCAGGAAACACCTCTGCAGAAAAAGGCTTTAGGCTCCCAGAAGACTACTGACTGAAGTCAGAAGTGCACTCAGCAGTCATGTAGGCCAAGGGCATGCTGGACTGCAGAAACGAGAGAGCAAGTCAAGGGAAGGGATTATTTCCCTTTATTCAACACTCATGAGGCTGCATCTGGAGCATTCTTTCCTGGTTTTTTCTTCCCAGGGTATGAATGATATTCATATACTAAGTGGGGTACACCAAGAAAATCAGGAATCTGAAGAACTTAATGCATAAGGAGAGATTGAGGAACCTGGGTTTGCTCATACTGGAATAAAGATAGTTGGGGACTTACTGTCTTTGACTAAAAGGAGGGTTGTGAGAGAGTCAGACTCTTCACAGACGTCCCAGCTGAAAGGACGAGAAGCAATGGACACAGTTGCAGCAAAGGAAATTCCACAGTTTATAATCTGGAGTGGTAAGCGCACATTCCCAGACTCCCTCAGCTTGTGTGACATCCATTCTGGGAATGTGGACCCTCTTTTCCACCAAATCTGTCCCCTAAAACCAGTAGCTGAGACATCTGAGCGGTCCCAGCTAAGTAACCCCACTCTCTGTGAGCTCAGCCTGCTACCTTTTGGCTCAACCCTCCAAAGATAGCATAGCAGGACTGAAAGCAGCACAAGTTTCAAGGAAGCATTTCTTGATCTCACTGAACAGTTTACATTCCTCAGTGTCCTAAAATGTTCAGATTACAGACCTTTGAAAACAACAAAACCCCCAGGATATTCTGGTATTTTTGGTGAGCCTGGAACTTTTGGATGAGCCTGGACTGACTTGTCTTTTGCAAATGCGTATTGGATGTGATGTTGGTTAGTTCACCTTCAAAATTAACTCTCTTTTCTCCTCCTTGCAGGCTCTGGTTGGAGAATGATTGCACAGTCCTGCTGTCCATCTTTCTGCCACTGCAAAACTGCTGCATTTTTGTTATGATGGGCCAAAAATCAGGTGACAGCTGGGACCAATGAAAAATATCGTTTGGTGTTCAAAGGGAAGATAAAAACATTATCTCTTCTGACACCTGTTGTAGATGACGAGCTATTCTTGCTTCAGTGTTTGTTTGTCCCTTCATGGGAGTGTGGGAAATTCAGGGGCTTCATGCCGGGTTTTCAGAGAAACAGAGGAACTGGCCAAGATTTTATTTTGTTTTTAAGTCTTTGGTTCTAGCTGGGTCACATTTTCCATTTTCCTGCCTGAAACTGCAAGTTTCTTCTTTAAATTAATGAATGTCAAAATTCATAGAATCATTTAGGTTAGAAAAGACATTTGAGATCATGGAGTCCTACTGTAAACCTCCCACTGCCAAGTCCCACTAAACCATGTCCCTAAAGTGCAGTAGTCACTAGCCTGTCTCTGACACTTGACATGGTATCGAATGCCCAGTCTTGCACACACCTGTACAGAAACAAGAGGAAATGGGATCCCAGAACCTCTTGCTGAATGTGTCTTAAAATTAACCTCCCCATTTTACATCCCACCTACAAATGGGAAAAGCTCAGAGCATGACATATGTTGTTGCCATTTGATTCAAATAAGGGGCAGCTGGAGGAGGCAGTGGACAGAAGAGGAAGAGCTTGACATTGCATTTGAATTCCACTGTGTCATTCAGTGAGGACAGCCCTTGTGGTGTGAATGGCCTCCCTGCTGGTGACAATGTTTCTAAAGCCAGCTCAGAAATTGTAGATGGTAACAATTAATGGTACAACTCTGTGCGTCTCCACCGATAGCTGGCTCCCGGCTCCTCACAGTGTGCCCCTACCCTCCCAACGCATTAATCACACAGACAGCACTTGATATCCCAAGGACTTCTCCTGGACCCTCTCACCTCACTGCCTTTACCTGACGAACTGCAGGCATGACTGTACGCTGAGTGAATGCTGCTTTTGTGGGATTCAACACAGTGCCATAACATTTTTTAGGTAATGGTGCAGCTAAACAAAACCTACCTTTTGACAATAATTCACAATGAGTGTGGTATCTCTTCTAGAGAGTACATCAATTGTCAGTTTCTGCCAATAACACAAACTCTGATTCATCTCTTGCAGTACTATTTCTGTCTGAGCAGCGATGTCCGTATTTCCTTCTACCTGTGGTTTCACACCATGTCAAGAACTTATCCTTCCTTTTCTATTTTTTTAATAAACCATTATAGCAAAAACCTCTTTACCTATTTTTTTTTCAGATCCATTTTTCTAGGAGTCACTGTTCTCCTTATGTTTCATCCTTAGTCTTTTCTCTGCAGACAACGTTTTGCTCATACCATAAGTCTGCAATAGCCAAGGGAGCTTGTTATTCTCATGCAGGTCACTCTGCTCTCTTTGCTTTCTTTTAAAACACAGCACATCCCACACTCTGCTTTTCTTGCTATTTCTGATCACTTAAATGTAAGCACTGTTAAATATTGGACTATCAGAATAGTTTCCTTACTCAAACTCTTAATTTTTTCCTTTTCTGTATGAAATTTCAACGAAGATATACCAGAATAACTTGTCTTTCCCTGATTATGTTTTCCCTTTATATTTGAATCTTTCTAGTTTTAGAGTTACATGTGAATTACTTGGTTGTACAGGAGCATGAGGCTTGTGAAGAACATCTCCTAAGAGACTGTGAATTTCTTGCAATGTTAGCCTGTGGTCCAGCATTGTGCCAGAGAAAACTGACATCCAGACAATGGCAAACAAGGACTTTTCCAGGAATATAATTTTGCAGCATTGGCTTCACTTCACCCGTAAGCTACCAGAGGTCCTTCCTACTACTTTAACTGTCTGATGTGGTATTTTCCTTGCTTTTGCTGATTTAGCCTGATTTCAAAAGCAACTGCTTTGGAGGTCTTGTTCAACATTTTCTTGCCACTATCCCTTCTTAGTCTTCCTCATTTATATCCTTCCCCAGTTCATGAGCCATGCATTTATGCTGCTCATGGTATAAATCTTGATAGGTATGTCAATATTTCTTGTGCAGTTGCTGACTTTGAGAGGGAAGTTGCTGTTCATTAGCCGCTTTCTTTACTTTGAATCAAATCTGATGTCTCCTCTTTTTGCAGCATGGACAAAATAATTCAGTTCCTTTGCATGGCTTTGCATTTTGCTGTGATTCAATTTTAGGCTGCACTCTCTGCTTCTTGTAGGTAATGCTGTTAGTTTTGGGGGGTTTTGTCATGTTTTTCTCTGGGTCTGTCATTCATGAGAATGTCATCAAAACTGACTCCTGCCCTTCATCAGCTTTCTGTTACTTCAGGAATATTTTGGGAAATATCTCAAGCATAGGCAGCACTTTAAGAGGCACAAAATTGAAATGCTGCCTTCTTAAAGTCATTAAAATTCTGCTGTCCTGGTCCAGCCTGAACTGCCTGTGCCTAGATGGAACAGTTAGTACATGTAGTATATTTTGTGTAGAAAGCAGATAGGTGATCTCATGTTGGGTGTGTAAAGTGCAATGTTTTATTGCTTTCTTTCTGTCTCAATAATCTTTGCAGCTACAGTTTATAATTATATTTCTCTCTTTCCCTGTGATTATTGTGAAAAATCATTCCAGTGCTTTCTCCATTTGTTCAATTGTCTTTAGCTGCAGCACAGGCTCTGCTCCCCAGCCCTTTCTGAGTCTTGCTGCTGGTGGATGCCATGGTGTGTGTTCATAATTTTAGGCAGTAGCTGCTCGCTTGCAGGGAGGGGTTGTGTTTGAATCCCAAGGGAGCCTGGGATGTCATCCTCAATGATTCTTGCCGATTCAATTCTCCTGCAGCAGAGAAGAAATCATCCATCATTCTCTGCTGCAGCACAGCTCCATTACTGGACAAGTGCCCCAGCCCATCCTGGCAGGCACAATGAAACCACAGCACGGAGCAGCAACGCCCAAAGCGAAGAGGCAAGCCTGAGGTTCAGACGGGAAATTGAGAGCCCGTGGCAGGGTCAAGGCTCCCATCAGCAGGATACCAGCCTGGCTGGGACACGACCATAGTGCAGCTCAGGCAGCAGCCAAGCATGAGAGAGCTGTGACTTCAAGCAGTTCCCAGGATTAGGAGGGGGGGTCTCCCATGAAAACGTCTCAGCAGAGCTTCACAGGGAATCCTCCACAAAAGCTTCTCCCAGCTCTTCTTTCCTCACCAGCTCTGACCAGCCAGCTGGTCTGAAGCTGCCAACTGTACTGTACTCAGGGTCCTGACAAACTCTCCGTCCCATGTCTTCAAATTTCCAGGAAAGCATTTGGTTTTCTCTTCTGTTAGGCAGACTTTGAAATTTTTTATCAAATTTCAGGGACTTAAGTTTTTTTTGTCCCAGGACGAGTTTTCCTGGCATTTTTATATCACAGCACTGGAGATATTTGACACCTTGATGTATGTGTCTGAAACACTGCATTTCCCTGCTGTGCCAAATGCAGGTCTCTGCATCCTGCCAGCCTCACAATGGTGTTCACGGGACAGCTCAGGCTGTGCTTCTCCTTTACTCTGTCCCAGGATGGTGACTGGCCTGTAGACCCATGAGAAGATCCAGTATCACTAGTGTGTCTCCTAGGCCCTGTTATCAGAATTAGAGATGCCTCAGCACTTTTTTCATACAATCGTGGAACATGCTAAGTTGGAAGGGACCCATCAGGATCATCAAGTCCAACTCCTGGCCCTACAGGAAGAGTGCAATGTCACTGCTGCTGAATTGCTGTCCTTGGAGGTGCTCTGCAGTCACACATGTGGGTGCGGCCAGGTACCTTTCCATCTGCTCAAATGACAAGCTCTCACCTGGACTGTGGAGAGTGAGGTCTGCTTGTTGCTTTGCACAGTGCAATGCATCACACCAATGTCCTGCTGATGTACCTCTGCTGCTTGCTCCAGTTTAACTGCTGGGTGTGGCTCAGGCCCTCTGCTACCTCCCTCCCCTCTCAGCATTGCCTGTGGCACTCTGTTGTCCTTGTCTCTCCATTTTATGAGGTACCACCACCCCAACTTCTTCTTACAGATGGTGCCTGTGCTCTCTGAGCCCCCTCTGTTCAATTGCTAAATGAGTCTTCATTGCTAATTTTCCTTGTGCCCCTTTCTGATTTGACCCTGTTAAAACCTTCTCCTTCAGTACACCATTCCTCTCTGTCAAAGCAGAGTTTTCCTTATAGCCTCAATTCTCCACTCACCACTGGGCTCTTCCTGCCTAGGTTTGGTTTTTCCCCTTGATAATTAGTGTTTGTGCAGAACTGTTTTCCTTTGTTGAGCTTTTTCTCTTTGTTCCTTTGCCCTAAGTTCCTCACCAGTCACCAAAAAGCATTCAGCTCCAGCCCACCTCTTTAGCTGTCTTTCCAGAAGCCCCCCATGCCCCTGCTGTGCTCCCCTCTGCTCCTTCCCTCATGTCCTGCTCTCCTCATATGCTTACATTTCTGCCCACATCAAGGAGGGAACCAACATCTTACCAGCTGCTACTGAGAGGACATCTAAGTGTGGGTTGCTAGCAACTGAAACCATCCTGCTCCTGCACCTCCCCATCAATGCATGGCTGGGCAGTCACTCAGATCAGCACACTCATCCCACAGACATTTTTCTGGGGTAATTTCCAGCCAAATAACTTGGCTCATCTGATTCAGATCACAGAATCTCATGCCAAGTCCAAGTTGATAAGAGGTCCAGAAGAGCCAGAAGCCCCCAGGGGAGCAGAAAAAATGTGTGACAGCCCCTCTTGTCAGCCCTGCAGCATCAGGGTAGCTAAACAGGACCATGCATCATGCCCTGGGACAAATCAGTGACAAGGAGATGCTATTTGGCTTCCTTGAGCAGTCTAATCACTATCACAGGTCTTTTGCCTTGCAGGAAGAGGTTTAGACATTTTTCTTTCTAAGTAACACTGTCAGGGGACCAGAAAATGATGCCATATAGAGGTAATTATGCTCAAAAGCACAATCAGAAGAAAAAATGTGCCCGCTGGCTCTGCAGGCATGAAGTCCAGTGTCAGCAACAGCAACATAGACCTTGAGCCATAATAAAAGTAATAAATAACAGCAGCAATGAGGACTGCTTTTCTTTTGTTAATCTGGGGGAACACTGATGGGACACTGCCTTGGTAGGGGTATAAAATGAGTGTTAAGTCAGAGCAGAATGAAGAATATGGCTCTTACTCCATGCAGGACAGGCTGTTTAAGAATTCCCTAAATCAGAGGAAAGTCATTGTATTCCTTGGCACCCACCCAAAGTGATTTCATCTTCTGTTCAGGATTAAGATGCATAATAGCCTGAGGGCAGCAGTTTCCTTGCCAAAAAATGTCTTTCTCCCCGCCCCCACCTCCTGGCTTGTTTTAAATATGAGGGCTTGCAGGTCAGGAGTGAACACTCAGCGAGCATTACTTGAATTATCAAATGAAAGCGCAGCAATATAATTTTCTTTCAAGCAAACACTGACTTAATTAAAATGTGCACTCTGAACTTGGCAAATTTCACGTTATTCATGAGAGAGGTATGGGTCTGTCTATTGCAAAGGCAAACTAAAAATAATCAGAGATACAGAACCAGAAGGGCAGCTGTTAAGACTAAGGAACTAGAACTTTTTCTGGCAAACCTCTATCTCCAAGAATGTCATTTCCCCTCAGACCATTCTCTAGTCCCAACCAATATAGCAAAGCTGGAAAAAGCCTTCATGTCAATGTGATTATGCTGGCCACAAAATCCTTTTGGCCATAAAGCTGTGCTCTCTTTGGGGAAACAGCATGACCCGTACGGGCTAAAGCACTCCCGCTGACCAGATTGTGCCCCAGGAGGGAGTGAGTCTGGTAAAGCCAGGTGAAGGCAGCATTCAAAGGCGGCAATGAGAAAAGTTTCCAGCTCTCAGAGGCCCAGTCCAGCAAATGAGGGCTACCATGCTTCTGCCACCAGTAGATTTCTGTTCTTCCACTGAGTGCCTTTTCCATAGCAGGGCTATGATAGCAGGAGGCACATCTGCCATTGCCTACATCTCTGTACCACTGTGGGTACCTGTGCAGGTCTTCCTTTGGGTTTTGACAGAGAATCAAGGACCCAGACAGCCAGAATGTGCAGTGGGACTGGACAGACATGAGGCAAAAAAACTGGAGTGCCCAGGACCACCAGTGCTGACGCAGAGCAAAAGTGGCAGCAATTTCCATGTTAGCAGAACCAAAGCATTTTTACCTTAAGGCTTTGTTCAAAGGACAGTGAAAAGGGAGGAGGAGAATTAGAACTTACCTTGAATATCACATTAATAAAAGCCTGTACACAGACCAAAGAGATGACTTACCCTTGCTCCTCCTTCCAAACACCTTTCCATTGCTTTGCTCTTAGGCTGGAGTTCAATTGATCAGTGAAGGAACATCCCAATATAAAATTTGCCTTCTCTCCACTGCACCTGTCATTCTCTGGCAGGTTGATCTGAAACCACAAAGTCACATTAGTCATCTGCAAATCCTAAGCAACATGTTTTCTTTCTTACCTTTGTATATTTGGGTCAATCTCATCTGCTTCAACACACTCATGTGATAGCTGATGGAAGCCAAATAGCTGTCTGAAAAGTATGTGGGCAGTGAAGGTTGGCCAGTTTGCAGTACATCCAAGCCAGTTCAAGAGCAAAGGCTTTCTTTTGAGATGACATGGTCTGCAATCCTCCATGCAGGTAAAGCAGAAGGATAGAAATCTCCTGGCAGCAGATGAAAACTGATCTGCTTGCTTAAATTATGCCCTCATCCCTAGCTTGCAAGAACTGGAGCAATTCTTATAAAAGATGCTTAGAGATGATCTGGTCAGTGCAGTCAGGATGGCCAGCAGCATACTGCATCCATCCCAGAAGCACTGCCAGAAGACACTGGAGCTGTAGCAGCCCCGGGGCGGCAGGGGAACTGTTGCTGCACAGATACTGCACTGCAGAGACTGGCTGGGACAGCAGAAAGCGTCTCTGACCTAGGGCTGAATATTAAAAGCGTGGCCAGTGGTTGACATCAGGTCTGTACCAAGAGACAGGCAGGGATCCCTTCCTCATCTTTCAGAACAAGAGCTCCAGGAACTGTCTTCTGCAATATGGGCTGGGTACCATACAGGTACTGTGCAGCCTTGCCACACCATCCTGTTCTGCTGTTCATCCCCAGACAAATGTTCTCTTTCGTCTGCCTGCTCCTCCACAAAAGAAATGGGAGTGTGTGAGGAATTTGGTGCATTTATTCTGTGTTGAGATGAATAACAGAGGAGCATTTGTCTCTCCTCTGAAATTACCATCTGCAGTGGATGTCACCCTCAAAGACACTGTAAGACTTTAGGAGGTGTTTTGGAAGAAGTGTGGGCATTAAGCAAAATAAAGTATTTGCATTGCAAGGAAGATTTCAACAAAAAAGAAGGTAACCGACCTCCAACTATAAAATAAAAACAAGGTAAAACATGACTAAGAAAAGAGACAAATCTTATCTCTATAGGTATCCAGAAGGAGAGGAATTCAGATTGTGCATTGAAATCCCTGAAGGCTCATACCAGGAGCAGATTAGTATAGGTACCCTTGTAGAATGAAAATAAAATAGCTCTTCAAGTGCTTGCTGAAATAACATGCAGATAATAGCTCTCTTGGGGCACCCAGGTTTCAAGATGATGCTTATCTTGATTGAGGAAGAATCTGAGGGTATGAATGGGTAGAGTGCCATGCTTCTATGGAGGACTCCACATCTGATCCTGACAGCCTGGAACAGCTTGAGGCAAGGGAGATAACATTGTGGTTTTAGCTACAACCTTGAAACTCAAAAAATTGAGTGGAACAGGTGAAGATCAGACCAGTGGACTATGCCATGGGCAGGATGTGAGAGAAGAAGCCAGTAAGAAACCAACTCTGAGTCTTTCAAACGTCTCATTTCACGGAAGACAGAGATAAAGAAAGCTCTGGTTATGTGTCAAGATAAAGAAAGCTCTGGTTATGTGTCACCAGTATCTCAGAAATGCAATTGAGAACCAGGATCCTGTTGGGTTGGATGCTGCCCAGAGGACAGAACCCCTGCTATGGGTTTCTGAAGGGAGCTGAGAGCTGACTGCATCCATTCTGTGTCAAGGAAGCCTATGGCCAATATGTCCATATGTTATGTAGCAATTCCACCTCATTTATTGGCAGCTTTGTACAACTCTTTGAGGTGTGACTCTCCCTTCAGCAGCTATCCCAGAGACTTTTGAGGGCCGATTTTGTGAAGCAGTATCAGGCTGCCGTAGTTGGATTCACGACTGAAAGCTCTGCAAAGAGCAGATGGGGCCAGAGCAAACATTAGCTCTGCTCAAACAACAGCAAGTCCAAAAAAGACAGGGGCAGGAGAAAGAGAAAGCCTTCTTTCAGCAGCAGCTCTTCCCTGGCTCTCCTCCTGCCTGCCTTCCTACCACAGCCAGAGACATCCAACTTTGGCTCTAGGGCTGGCAGGCCACTGACTATAGCACCTGACTCCTCCTTGTCACCAGCTTCTTTCCCAGCCTGTGCTACTTGTTAAAGTTGTAAGAGAGCTGGAACCAGACAACAGCAAGAACATTTGCTATGCTGAATGCTCTGCCATCCTTGCAGGTTTGCCTGGCTTGATTTTTCTAGTTTGGTTTTCTAGTTGGTTAGAAGCAGAGCTGGTTTACGTAAACTGATCTTCTCCATTTTCCCTTTTATCCCATTTTTCTCATCAAAAAGCTTATCAGCCCCTGTTGCCTTCAGGGAGAATGCTAATCCTATAATCTGCTGCAGATTCTGTTTGTGTTGAAATGTCACCTGTGTAAACTTATTCTGCTCAGACCAGGCAGAGTTTGGTTCATGGAGACTTGCATCTGTACTGGGGAGGCCAAACAGGTATCAAAATAGAAGTGTCTTCCAAAAACCACCAGAAAAGATGCCAGCCAGTGGCACTACAGAGTGAAATGAGACTTGGTGAAAGCTGCTGTATGGCAGGCAGATGAGTCTCCTGCCTTGACCCCAGCATTGCCTCTGTGATGGTGAACAAAGGCCATCACCATCACTGCCCCTCCTTGCAGGGAGGGTTGTGCCTCTCTCAGTAGCAGGACTGACTAGGAGCTATTGTCCTCACCAATGCTTTAGCCAAGTGGTGGCCCACTCCAGGTCAGGTTGCATCTCTGTTATTAAATAAAACAGGATGAGAGATTCAAGGGCTGTGGGGCATGGCATGAGTCATGTCAAGCCACCTAAATTCTCCACAAGAACAGGGTGGCTGTGTTCAAACCCCTCTTGCCTGTTGGTACATCCATAGACTTAGAGATGCTGTCAAATACCAGGAAAGGTGCTACCTATATTCATGCAATAAGTTCTTCAGAGCCTTAAAAGTGAATCACGGGCTTGATCCCACACCTGTCCAGGGGGCTCTGATGTGAACAGAAACTGACACCAGACTCAGGGTTAATCAGCTCATAAGGGAATAAATGGGAACTGCTCCTCCACAAGTCCTCATTTAAATGGTATCCAGGAGCTCACTGGCACAGGCCAAAAAGGTGGACAGGGAGCATAACCATTAAGTCATACAGAAGTTTAGCTTTGCCAGTATAGACAAAGCCTATGCTAACAGAGCTGGCCAAACCTGGTGCACTTCTGCAGGGGCTCTGACTGGTAGCCCAGTTCAATCAGTCAAGGGCAAACTATGCCCCTGGAAGGAAGCCATAACCATGAACAGAAAACATGTTTAAGAGAAAACTAACTCAATTTAAAACTTATAATGTAGGGCTGTGTGTCTGTCAACCTGGATCATTCAGCACAGGGAAGGCATAACAAATATCCTTGGATGAGGTGCCATGACATCTCCCGGAAGCCCAAAGCTCGTTTCATTCATTCTTCTGCGTGCAGCAGCAAAACCATATGCCAAGCACTAGCTGCAAATTGAAGTGTCTAAGCTCCCTCCTGGGCAAGGGAAATGTCCTAGCTCTGTGAACAAAGGCATTGTTTAAGGCTGGAAGCAGGGTGGAACATTTGAAATAAGGAACAACTCCAAAAATAAGTCTTTTTCCTTCCAGTTTTATCTTTGCCCTCACAGTCAGTGCAGGCTGTTGAAACAAAAGAAGTTCTTCTGCCGTTCTGAGGAGCACCACTCCTCTCAGGGAGGTGAAGAGCTGCTCATGCAGAGGCAGAGAAGAGGTGGACTGTTTGCAGACTCCATCACCAACCTCTGTTGATGCACTTCATCCTGCAGGCTCTGCTAAGGATTCCAGAACAGAGGCAGATGCGAGGTGGGAGCACTATGGTACTGCTGAGATTCACACCCGTGAAGTAGTCACATCTTTTATGTTTTCTCCAGCCAAGCAGTCTGGGAGATGGAAGCACTTGCAGGTGGGGCTCTCTAGGCACTGCACACCTCTCCTCACCATGCTTTTACATTGCAGAATAGAGTCCTTGAAGAAGAGCTACTTCACCCTCAGAATCATGGTATCATAGAATGGTTAAGGTTGGAAGGGACGCTAAAGACTATCCAGTTCCATTCCTTCTGCTATGGGAGTGGCAGTCTCCACTAGACCAGGGTTCCTAAATCCAACATGGCCTTGAACACTTCCAGGGATGGGGCATCCACAACTTCTCTGGGCAACCTGTTTCAGTGCCTCACCACCCTCATAGTAAAGAATTTCTTCCTAATATATAATGTAAACCTACCATCACTCAGTTTAAAGCCATTAGAGACAAGTATGCCTGCTTGCATGGACATGACCGTCAAGCCAAATGGCTGCCAGCTCCCCTGAAGCCTGTGTGCCAGAGCCAGCACAATGCAGAGAAGGGAAATGTTCCTGATGCAGATGGCAGAGGAACTGAGACAGTTCACCTCCCTGGTGTGTGTGTGGGTAATAATAAACTCACATTCAAGCCTGGTGAGGAATTTATGCTGCAAGACCCTTTGCAGAAGCCTGGGAGTATCCCCAGTGCAGTATGGGTTGCATTGGGAACCAACACCTGGGTGTGTAGGGTGGCCTGACTTTGCTTTTAAAAATAAACCTTCTTTAGTACATTTCTTTTTTACCTTTGTCTACTCTGACTTCCTCCAGTTCTTCCTCTTTTTAGCTTTTTGCTAAAAACCTACAGATCAAAGTAATTCCCCACCATAACCTCTCCCCTGTCCCACTCTGCTCTGCGTGTACGAGGCAGCCAGAGCTTGTCCGGACCCTGGCTATGTTGTCCCCCATGCAGGACATGATGTGCTTCAAGTGTAGCTGGCTGCACTGCACACACACCTGCCAGGAGACGGGGGTGAGATGAGGCCAGGGGAGATGTGAAAGTCTGCACCAGAGGTTCTGCAGGGCTTTACAGACCACCAAAGACTGCTCTGGATGTCTAGCACTGTGCCTATGAAAATATGCACCCGAATTTCAGACCTCATTGCTATAAGTGAGCCACGTAGTTTTGCTCCCAACACACCAGGAAATTGGTTAGTAATGTGCTGTACTGCAGATCAGCAACCAGGTCACAGCAAGAGCAAACAATTTCCCAAGGACCATGAAGGGAATTTACAGCAGTGCAAAGGACTGAAGCTGATGTTTCCAGTGTAATCTTTGCCTTTTTGCAGTTAAACTGGGTGAAAATGGCTCAACTGTTGTGTGAAGTTTCTTTCATAAGTTGAGGGTGTTTTTTGAAAATGAGAACATGACATAACATTGCAACATCCACTAAATAACATGGATTTAAATCTGCTTGAGATGAGCAGTTTTGCATTTTGTTCTCATCTAATGAGGACATAATAAAATACAGGAGTTTATAGGAGCCTGTAAATCTATCAGAAACTATAGGAAATAAAGGAATCTTTCCTGAAGGGTGGATATTTTTTACTAAGTCACCTTCAGATGTACAATGGACTGCCCGTGAGTGACTAGTCTGGCACCAAAAGGGGTGTTTTAGTGTGGCTGAAGTGGGCGCTACAAGTAAATGAATTCTAAGATATTAAAACCCTCAGCCATGTCACCTCAGATGGAAAAACCTCCCAGCATCAGGCTGCTGCTTGTGGTCCCCCACTGCATAGAAAAGAAGCATATTCTACAAAATCATGTTTGCCTGTTAGCTGCAGGGAGACACAGACTTTCCATATCTTTTGCTACTGCGTTGTTGCTATGATCATACAGGGATCAATGAACTGAGACAGTATTTTAATATGTAGTTATAAAAAATCCCTTTGCAAGCTGAATTTACGTAGGCCAGATGTGTATTTGGGTGGAAAAGGCTGGCTTTAAATATATCATGAAATAGATAAATAATTGAAGGGATTAACATACGGAGTGCATGTCACAAAAATACAGTCTCCAAACAAGAAACATCTATGCAAAGCTGAAGGATAGACTAGAAACTGAGAGAACTCTTTTCTAATAATTCAGAAATCACAAAAGTTGCTTCCAAATTGCAGGAATAGCTTTTGCTTCTTGTGCAAAAAGGAAGTCCTCCTCCAAACAGCATTTTTTTTGTCCTGCTGGTGCTTCCATGATTCTGAATTTCCTAATTTTTGATTTCTTGAAATTTCTGTGACCAACAGAAAAATTAGCAGTATTATCATAAAGGTAATACACCAGTGAGCACAAATTTCAATTCCAATGTAATTTCTATTGCTATTAATTTGTTAAAATTATTTTTGTTTGCTTTCTGTTTAAAAAGTTTTGTTTAAATGGCAAACAAACAATTAGGAGAATATAAGTTTTCTAGTCTTTCAGTTTGGATCTGGCAACATTCCCATTTCACTGCTGGAACTTTGGCAAATCCTTTATGAAGCTGATGAAACTTCAGGCTTTGCATTCCCACTTGAAAGCAAAAATCAAGCAGAAAGAACCCCATTAAGACAACAAGCCAACAGTTTCAGGCTCTTAACATACTTGTGAAGAAATAAAATGCCCATGATTGTGCACTCTGTTACTATTTCTGGCACACCTATAAAATAAATCTCAACCTATTCTTTTATCATTTGAAATCAATATTCCCAGGTCCACTGGGTTTAGTGTACTGAGCATCCTGCTATGCATAGAGCTAAAGAAATAATTTCTTAGCCAAGAGACTATTGCACCAGCCTTCCCTGGTAATTCATTTTAGGTGTGACTAACCATAGCATCTTCTCATACAAGCTGTTTTAATCATTTCAAAGATTGCTATACACATATCTAAGCTCTCCTGAGCTCTCCACAACAGAAAATCCTAATTAGCACCTAAATATAATATCCAAACACAGACAGGTCCATTTGGTGAAATATCTTTGCAACCACAGTCATATGAAAGCTTTTTCATCTATCTATGGACATGTTCCATGTTCCTCCAGCATCACTAACAAGAGTTATGCCAAGTACTGAGCTCTGGGCTTGCTTTGGTAGGAAATGGAGGCCAAGGCAGATTTTGCTTGTGATGAAAGTGTCCTTGCTCTAATGCTCCATTCTGCTGAAAGGCTGAAGGTGAGGCAGAAAGAGGGAGATGGTGTGAAGTTTTTACTTGGAAAGTCCTTTTAAAGTTGGCAGGTCTAAGGTATTGAACTACAGCTAATGGTAACTTCCCACTGTACTGATAAGGAAGCAGGTCTGGGGACCTGATGCTCAGGAATTACTTTCCTCTCTCTATCTCTTCCTAACTCCACACACTGATTCCTGGCATGACCCTGTGTGGCCGGCACCCATCTTTATGCGTGCACATAAAGATGCAGGAGGGCAGAGTTCAGCAGCCGAGGTTTTGCATCAGAAAGGGTGTTGCTGACCTCCTCTAGTGGCAAAGTCCATCAGGAATGAGAAGTTAGCAGGATTTTTGTGGAGGCTGTGTGTGTCTAGGAGCAGCACATCATTTTATTCAGGATTGAAGAAGTCTGCAAACTGAGGATCCCCTATTTTCAGTTGCAAGATCACTTCAGCAGGGGTGGATGCACCTGGGCTGTGCTGCGTCTGTAGGGATGGAAAGGGATGGTCAGTTGCTCAAGCATCGTAGAGGTGCTGTGCTGAGGTAGCTCACATAAAGGGCTTTTGCCACACTCCTCTAGGTTAAAAGCAGCTGTAAGAAACTCATTCCTCAAGGACAAAAGCTTCACAGTTTGACAAACAGCTCACTCACCCCAGTCACAGGTGTTTTTGCCAAAATGTGTTTGGACTGTGCTCTCCCTGTAAGCAGGAAGACTATTCTGCTTGCTTTTCTCCCACATTTGAATCTGAATGAACCTAATCTTTCAGCATGAACTATTAGAAGGTTCCTAACTCTGCCGTATGATGGACTCGTTATAAAGCTCTGAGAGATACAGCAGGTATTGAAGCACTCAAGTACTGCCAGCCCTGGCTGCATAGTTTGAGCTGCAATAGCTGTGCTGGGCAGGTAACATACTCTCATTGAGTAGCTGGAGGACTCCTCCAAAATATTCCCTCCCACCTGGACAATGGCATTCCCAGCACAGGCGAGCCTCTGACTGCAGCAAGGAAATCCTGACTGCAACGAGGGACCCCACCTCAAACGGGAGCTGCTTGAATTTCAAGGGCTGTACAAGCCTAATCAGAGGCCAAACATTTTGGGAGGGGTCAGAGCGTACAGACTCTGCTTCGGTGTCCTTCGGCTGGATGTTTGGAAAGGTTTTAAACTTCTTCCTCCCCTGTTCTGCCACCAGAGGGCACGGCTCCCCGCTCTGCCAGGAGACGCATCAGCCTGCTAGGACAGGGGGATTGCTTACTGGAGAAGTTTGATGTCCTTTCTTTCCCACCTTCCCGATACCTGCATTTCAGACTCTTGGCTGGACCTGAAGCCCCATCTAAGAAGAAAATACCCAGAGAAGTTTAGCCGAGGCCGAAGGGAAGGCACCCGGCTTTGCATGGCTTGAGAAAGCACCTGACGTGTCTCGATCCTACGTTGAGCTCATTTAGAAGCAGCTCTGCCTCGTTTGCACTGTGCTACAGGTTTGTGCAGCGGCCACAGCCCTGCCTCAGAGCCGCTGAGGCATCAGGCTGAGCCTGAGCACAGGAGGGTGAGGCTTCCTGCAGCTCTTGACCTCTGGGAAGCAAGCTGGGTACTGAACCAGATGCTCACTCCTCCTTCACAACCATTTCAGAACTACAAGATGCACGGCAGAGAGTAATAGGACAGTGACCTTTTCTGCAATGACCATTCAGTAAACAGCACATTCTATTTTATTTCCTCACCAATAGTCACTGCCAGCACAGTGTGACAACCAGCATATGCTCTCCTTTGATGTGACAACAGAAATTTAACCAGAGCAGCCACAGATTTGAACCTTTTTTGCCTTACTCATTTTTTTTTTTACCATAAATAAAATATGGCTAAAATACAGAATGTTAGTGATGCCTTTGGGAAGTGAGAGTAAGGCGAGTTCAGGAACACTGACAGTAAAACAAAGAAGAAAAAACGAATGCATGTAATTTGCACTAGTCTGAGGTTCGGTCCTGCTCAGTTTACAGTGAGGCTTTCCAAAAGCCATTGGGAAGCAAAAAATTTTAGCTTGCAGCAAAGCTGTTAACCTTTTCTCTAAGAAAAGCACTTCCAAACCAGCATGGCCCTTTTTATGCTGTATGGGGACTCAGGACAATTTCCCATAGGCATTTCTCACTGATGAGTGTTCATACAGGAATTTATGCAAATGTATTTCAGGTTGTGAGGTGCTGGCAAATTGCTTGCGCTTCCTCATAAGACACATATGGTCTCCAACTGTGGTATCTTAAGTTTTCTGGCTTGATGATTAGAATAACCAAATTTTGATTTTAGACATTAAAAGTCAGAAGAAACAAAAACTGAATTAGTGAAACTTTTTGGTTTACTTTGATGAACTAAGATTTTGTTTCTCCTTAGTTAACACTAGAACAAGATGCATACAATCGTTCAGAAGCAAATATGTATGGAGTTATAAATAACTGTAATTTTCCTTCCATATGAACCAAAGTCCATGCAAAATAGGCAAACCTGCTTACCAAAGCAGCCACATGTTATTAAGGAAGAAAGATAGTAAACTTTACTTTTATGTTTTGAAGATACAATGGATATGAATTGGAGTTTAGCAATTCAGTGGTAAAAGCAAAAACAAAAGACAGCCTAAGATATTGCTGTGTGTAAATGCCAGGTATCAGAGCCTGTTGTGCTGGAAAAGGTTAGGAGTTTGAAAGCCATGATATACGACACAATTTTCCCAAGCAACCAAGATTGTATTCTTATGCAAATGATTAGGCTACTAAAAATACCAGGCAATTGAAAGGACCGGCTTTATATAAGCAGAAATACATAC
The DNA here is from genome assembly GCA_013397775.1 of Eulacestoma nigropectus. Classification (NCBI taxonomy): domain Eukaryota; kingdom Metazoa; phylum Chordata; class Aves; order Passeriformes; genus Eulacestoma; species Eulacestoma nigropectus. Next base: position 427,421 of record VZTE01002776.1, read on the forward strand.
AAATCAGCATTCCATCAGGCTCACCAGCAGGCACCAGCAGGCCTTTTATGAGTGTTTTAAACATCTGCTTTCACCCTCTCCCCCTGACAAGTTCTCTCTCTACATGCACCAGATGCCTCCGAGGCTGTGGAGCTGCCAGGGAGTCAGCCCAGGATTCAGAAAGGGAAAGTCAATTATCATCAGTGAAGCGGAGCACAGTATGGATGAGGTGTGCCTTCCCAGGAGACTGGTGGGGTTCCTCCCAGAGGACACAAAAAATTTGGGCACTAAAACTGTGGGCTGCAAAAGGCCAATGCAAAGTCTCCAAGGCAATGATGGGCAGGTGCCCATGGTGCTATAGAGCCACTACTCCTCCTCCTGGCTTGATCTCCAGCCTGGCAGCAGCAGTCCCACCAGGAGAAGCAGGAGCAAGGAGAACACATCATCATCTTCATGGTAAAACCCCTGTGATGTGATCTATGATTTCTTTTGATATGTCCTGCCTAGCATAAAGCAACTAAAAAGTTTGCTCTGTCCCCTCTTAAACCTATGTCCTCCAGTTGCCAAATGGCTCTTAGTCTTCTCTGCCAGTGGCACAATATTGAGGTACTGAGGGACTTTAATCTGGCAGCACTGTGGCACCACTGCATTGATCTTGGGTGAAAATGTGCTATAAATCCTTCTATATGTATTATATAAATAATAGGTAATGTGAGCAATCTGTAGCATCCCTAGGCAAAACTTCTGAATTAGGTACTCAGAAAAAACTGGACTGATTCCTGACCTTGTGCACTAAGGACCTAGATAAATCAGATGTTAAGTTCTCTTTTTACCTAGAATTTTAGCCTGTGAGAATCTGCTCTAGTGGTCCTTTTGCAGTGACCAGAGGGGAACCTCAACTGAGCTTCCCATGATAAATTTTTGCTTCAGCCCAGAGCTCTTATTCACCCTTTTGCAGCATGACATGTTGTGCATAAACCTCTTGAAGCAGCCAAAAGAATAAGTTTTGATCCCATCATCAGATGGCAAGGTGTTTTGACTTTTAATAACCCACCAGGACTTGGGCCTGGCAGTGTATTTTCTTCTCTTTGCCTCCCACACATTCTATCTTTTTAACAGGTGTTGGCTACCAGACCAAGCAGGGAAAGATTGCTCTTGTCCTTCTTCTTTTGTGCCTTTGTGCAAGGCCAACACACCAGCTCGCCCTTTCTGGGGAAGAGTCCTTAATTTCACTCCCAATGAGACATATGAGAGCCCTCTGACAGGGATCCCTCTGGACAGATCCCTAAAGCTCTCTCTCATCTGTGCTTGAGATCTTAGGTATTCAGTGTTGCTACACTGGGGTCTATATAAATAAGACTTGTGTGTTTCCATTTTCCCCCTATGTTGTTTTCTTTGAGAAAGTTAACAACAACTGAAAGAGTTCTACTGCAACCTCAATATTGTTTTCTGAACCAGATTCTTATTTTAACACTGTATGCAGAAACAACAGTAAGTTCCTCTAGAAGTGATGGCACTGCAGCTTCTTTAAAGTAATCAGTATTTTTGGCAGCAGCTATTTTTACCCACAGAATGCAGCTCAGGGTTAAGAATGAAGGTGTAGAAGCATTACTGATCACAGCTCGTTTGGTCAGTGCTTCTGTTCTTTTATAAACTTTATTTTTTCCCTTCAGAAATTTTTGTCTGGGCTGAACCCCAGCATAATGGTCAGAATTACTTCTGATCCTTACTACTTTACTGCTGCAGCCAAGACATATCTTGAAAACATATATCAAGTTTTGAATTAGATCAGAGATCCTTTTCTTTTTCAACCCTTCACTATTTTACTAGTTTGGGACTGCATTGCTCAAACCTCCTTCCCCATTCTGCTGTGCATAATAGTTGGCTACCTAGTGGAAAAGTATTCTAGAACTCAATAAAGAGCATCAGTTTTGCTAAAATATGTTTGATACTGCCTAAAAGTGTACAGAGCTTGTTTTGACACTTTTGGTCTGTGCAGAGCAGTGTGAACCCCTGCAGAAAAGATTTTTTTCTAGGAAACCATTTTGCTGCATCACTGCTATTCACCTCCTGCTTTCTGCAGAGCTTCACTGATTTCAGCTCAAGAACGGCAGCTGAAGTTTCTCATTACTATTATTATTATTAATAATAATAATAATAATAATAATAACAATAATCATCCTCCTCTAGGAGGAAGACTCCAGCACACCTGCGGCACACCTACCAGACCAGCATGTGCAGAAGAGGCTCAGGAGGCTTTGATCCCTGGTGCAGAAAGGAGCAACCTAAAGTTACAAAGTAAAGTGAAGCAGCAGCTATGGATAATTGTTAAGAAAACATGTAAGATTTGCTGTTTACTATTGCAATTCTGCAGTTCTAAAACCAAACCAGCCATGTTGTCAGGAGTCAACATTTTCTGGATGCCTCATGCTAGCCTTTGCTACACTCAGGGGGACACAATGCAGCAGGAATTGATTTGAGAAAGCACAGAGAACCAGCAGCTTTTGCTGAAAGGAGTTTTCTAGTATTTTTTCATGATGATATATCTGGGTTTGGTTGAAAAAATTTATTCAAAATACCAAAATTTGAAATGTTTTCTTATCCTTTATCCTTCTCACTTTTCTCCTCTTGTTTACTCCTCTGTTTCCCTTAGCAATTGGTATAAAGAGGAGAAAAGGAGGTGAAAAATAAAGAAACAAAAATGTTTTTTTAATGGAAGGATGAGAAAGTGCTTCTGTTTCTGTCAAAAAACTCAGAAACGTTGCATCGAAACAGAAAATATGTGAAAATGGTTGTTGAGGGAAATTTTGTCAGACTATTTTTATTGGTATTTTTATCACAATCATCATTAACCCACTATGCTTTCAGCACTACCTCTTACTGCTAGGAAAGACTGATGACTCCTTCAGAAATCCTGGACTGGATCCAAAGATTTGAAATCCTGAAACAGGGTCAAGCTATAAGAACAGGAGGGTGCCAAGCAATGTTGCAAATGCAGTTCCAGCTGTGGTGTTGTTGATTCACTTCTCCTGCCCTAAACTAAAAACCACCTTTTCCTCATCACATATTGGCCTTTCACTGCCACAGAGCACAAGCAACAAGCAACTCTCAAACAAGAAAGTAATCCTTTACCAGAAGAAATCACCCTGAAATATCCATGCTCTGATCAACTAATGTCCTGTCCAAGGTACACCCAATCCCGACTTTTCCTTTCTTCCAAGAATAAGGTATTAGGCAAGGAGAAGCCAAGGCTAACAACATCATCAGCCGTAAACTCCTAGGGACATCCCTCTGCATGCTGTGCCCCAAGGTCTCCTTAGGGCCATGAGCAGGGTAGTACCCTCTGTAGGAAACTTTAAATTCAGTCCTGATCAAACCTGTGACTGTCTAGACTCTGGGACCAAGAAATACTTTTGCACCTTTGCTTCTGAACAAGGTCAAGATAATGCAGTGAGTGACAGCTTCTCACTCCAAGAGGTCGCAGGGAAGAGACCTCTCACCACAGTGCCACATCTTGCAGTTGTGTTCCTGTGCACCATGCACAGCACATCTGAAATGTCTGCACGAGCAGTATGCTACATGACAGGCAAGTCAGAAGAATTTGTCCCAAAAAGAGTCAAAAATCAAGATAAAGTTGATGCCAGACGCAGTATAGGTCCACTCAGACAAGAGAGAGATGCTGGTATTTGGGAGAGGTTGTGCTGCAAGAAAATAGGATAAAAGTCCATAAGCTGTCAACTGAAGTTGTCAACTGCCTGACAACTGTCAGAGGCGGGAGGGTACAGCCAGAGTTAGCTCTGCTCTGAGATTGCTCTGCAGGTCAGAAGGACCTTTTCTATCATTGCCTGAAAAAAAGGCAGCATTGCTGTCAGGAGCAGATCTCATCCCTGTGATCCCTCTGCAAAAACTATGCCTAAGAACAAGAAAAACAAAGCTACGTAATTTCACTGATCTTAAAAAATATGCAGGAGATTTTTAAGATTAGGGGCTCAGTTTTCCTGCTTTGTTCAAGCTCTTTCTACAGTGAAGTAAAACAAGGAAGGGTCAAGGAGTCGACACAGCCCCACAAGGCAAAGCAAAGGGATGGGAAATGGGGTCTTGTTCTATGCTGGGGAGAAGTTATATAACTGTAAAGAAAAAGCACTTTAACTTTGGTGACTGTTGTGCAGCGAGTGTTTTATCATATTTCAAATTTTCATTTGGATTTGAGTCAGATTTCAGCATATTAGCTTCTCCCATGGGTATATCCCAGACATCCTCAATTCTTCGTGAGAAGGACTATCCTGGAAAGAATTAAACAGGTCGAGGGGTGAGTCACCACCCTTTTTCTTTCACTTGATGAGATGTGTTCAGTCCTCAGGGAAATTATGGAGAAATGCAACCTCCCTATTAATGGGTCCACCAGAAGAGGCATCTCAGCCAGCTGTGAAAGACTGATACAGACATAACAGCACGAGGCTTTGCAATTTCCCTTGGAGTCGGTCTGTTTGTGACTGTGTGCTGTGGGCAGCTCTGGTTCCTGCAGGAACTGGTGGACTATGTCAGGAACAAGAGAGAGCTGCCCCCCTGGAGCTTGCAGCAAGACCAACACAGCAACAGAAGGTGGGGGTACCATGCCTGTGCCTGAGTCATGACAAACTCTCTCCTGACAGTATGTTGCACACAAAGAAAAGAAGGATTCACCATGAAAAGCATTAGTACAGAGATGGATGGGCCCTTCTCCATAGCCTTCACCATGATACTGGTCTGTAAAACTAAAAGGTTGGGTGTAGAAACTGAGTTTGATCAGCCTCCATGTGCCGAGGAGAATGGCAAGCAGTATGATGGCTTTGCACTTCCCTTAGCCTCGGGCCACAGGAGGATTCTGAAGTAATTCAAAGAAAAGGAGGAAGAACTTTGAATGCTCCTGCTCCCAATGTGCTGTGCTTGACTCAAAGAAGATGAGAAGAATCAGGGAGCAGAGTACCACAAAGTTGGCAGTTGCCATCTGTTAAGCATTTTGCAAGTGGCTGCCACAACTGGATCTACTTTTAAAGATGTTTGGATGAGAGTGAGATATGTCCAGTAGAGAGCAGGGAGAAGACTGAGCAGCAAGTGAAGGAGGCAGAGGAAGTTGAGATAGGTTGAGGAAGTAAAAGCCCCTCAGCAGTGTTGACAGTGTGGGAGAAGAGGATTGGGTTGGGCTGAAACATTTGCGGGTGAGTAGGAAGGAAGCAGATGCATGTAAGGGGATGGAGTGAGGGGCAGCAGGAGAGCAGGAAAAGCTCTGTGTCTGAAGAGCCCTGCAAGGATCACACCACAGGTAGAAATCTTCCCTTTAAGGATTGAAATCACAATTACATGGGTTGAATTAGGGGGATATGGCACTGTAAATAGAAGTGGTTTACAAAAGGAGCAAGCCCCTCTGCTAAGAGGTTATCTAGAGAAGTATAGAAACATTAATTTAGGAGGCAATTTTTAACCTTGGCAGCTGCCTTACCCAGTCTCCCCGAAAAGGCAGATGAAACTTGATATGTACAGGGTTCTGCAATGCTAAGGCGTATTTCTTGTTTAGTGAATGTTCCTGATTTATACAATGATAACAAGAGTCCAGGGACATCACTGCTCTGCCTTTCTATCTCTATGGGTCAGGAGTTTAAAGTTTTAGTATTGCCATAATTTTTTTAAAAACACTGAAATACCCAGTCTGGACATGGTGTATCTTTCCCACTAGCTGGCATTCTGCAGCAACAGCCTCATTTGTATTCTGTCTTTTACTTGAGCGAAGAAAAAAACCACTCTGCATTGCCACAACTAAGTCCTTCCCCACTGCAATACAGAGATCGCCAAACAGTCACACTAAATTCAACATGTTCCTACTAACATATTTTATTCATACTGATGGTCTGCTTCACAGTGTGTTCCCAAAGACTTGATTTAAAATTTAAGCTCCAGACTTCTAACAAAATATATAAAGCAAGACAAAGTGAGTATCTTTTTCTATATAGCAGTACAACAGAGCTGCTTCTCCTTCAAGGTTCACCTATCACAGATCTCAGGCTGGAGGGGGTTTTTTTTCCCCACACAGGGTTGGAGAGTCTTCCTGTCCAAAGGAGAAATTCGTGACTTCTGAAAGAGTCATTGTCTATAAAATCCTACTTCTTTTTCAAGTTAAAAATTATTTTCAGGCTGTGGATAAGTTTTGGACTTGATCCCACAAAGTGAGGCTTCCTCCAAGTCCTTCTTAAGTGGACTCTACCTTGACAGGCAAAGTTCCTAACACCAAACCAACTGTTGGGGCACTGTATTTCTGTCTTGACAAGCAGGAGTGGCCATGTCTGTTGAGGCCTAAAGTTTTCCCGGCCCCTCCTGGTTGGATCTTCATGCAGCAGGCTTTTCCCAACACTCTGTTTGTGAAAGAAAATCGAGCTAAACCCATCAGGTAACTTCAAGTAAGACATTGCAGGGAATCTGAAAGCTTTGTGGGCCAGAGCCATTTTTCATAGGGCTCTCCTTTGCTGTCAGCAAGTCCAGAATTTCACCTGTGGGTCTGGGAAGAACTTAGAGGAGCGTCCTCCAGGTGCAATAAAGGCTGTGGAACATTTTGGTCCAAGCTGCACAAGCCATGGCACTCTGTTACACAGTGGATATTCAAGGAGTTGGAAACACCAAACTCCTCCACAACCCATGGGGGAAAAAAAAAAAAAGACTCTCCAAAGGATGGTTCACAGTCTCTCAAACATGCTGTCGGATAGGAGGACTCACCATCTGAAACTCCCCCAATCATGTCAGAGACAAGCAGGCAGAGGTTCACAACAAGCACTGCTACTTTTCTGATACCCAAACTGAATGAGGCAGATTTATCCTTTCTTTTGTGGGCAGAGCAAAACACGTGCAGAGAAATGGGGGAAAAAGAAATATCAGCTGCTGGTGATGACCTGTGTCAGGAGCAGGAGGCCAAAAAAGATGCCTCCCCTTATGCTGTGTGAGCCATTTCCTGCAACACTTGAGTTTCTTCTCCCTGACTCCTGTCAGCAACTGCTTTGAAAATTTTTACTGGCAGCAGTCTGAGTTCACTCTTGGCACCACATACAATCCCCACAGCCATGAGGTTGAGCACTGTTCCGTGAGTGACAGTGCATCCAGGAATGGCAAGACTGGGCTGAGCTGGGAGCCAGACAAGGTGATGAGGGCAGGTCCAGTGGCAATAACCATAACCAGCTGCAGTCCAGTGTTGTCCAGGCAAGGCCAAAGTAATAAGCAAGGCCTGAGGTCAAGCTAGGAACTCAAGCCAAGCCTAGATACAACACATATTCCACACAGTTCAGGCCAGCTCTGAGGCAAGGATCTCAGCTTCAGTGCTGCAGCTGGGCCAGTTGGAGGGTGGCTGGAGCAATGGCAGGTTGCTGGAGGTAGTCCAGTTCCTGACAGCCATTGTGAGGGCAAGTCTAGGAACTGTGTTAGCTCTTGACTGGCTAAGCACTTCTAACACGTAACAGGACTTACCTTCAGACATGCAGGGTATGTTTCAAATTCCCACCCTACTCTAAGACCTATTCCTCTCCCACTCTTCATTGTTATGTTACTATTAATAGTTCCTTGTGTGAGGAGCTGGAAGCAGAGGGAGAGCTAAGAATATAACACTACAAAATGCTACAATCGATGACCTGCAAAGGAGTGGAGAAGAGATGCTGGCTGCCAGCTTATCCTTCTCCCACCAGGGCCGCCCAGGCGGCACCAGCTCCCTGGCTGAGGCAGCTCAGCCACAGCTATAATTCAGTGTGAGTCAAAAGTTTTATTTTGACAGGAAAAGCTGAAACAGCAGAGGGCTTCTTGCCATCATCTCTGGACAAGCCAAGGAGAGGCAGAAATGGTTTGTTTAATGCCATGTCTCATTATTCCTGGCTCTTCATGACTCATTAAGTGTCCTAGTTTTGTAACTAACTCCTGCTGAGCTCAATATTTGATACACATTTATGGGTGGCCTGTTGGCTGTACTAACAATACATAATTCCCCTAACCATCTTAACTCCTTCCTTTGCATGCCAGGCTTCCTTTAAACAACTGTAAGATAAAGATACTGGGGACTTCAGTTCTTAACACAGGATGAAATTACATGTATCTGTACAATTTATTAATATAGCTATATGCTACAGTTAGATACACTCGTTCTGAGCTCAAATAAACTATGCTGGATCCTACTGCTTCTTACACTGCTCCCTTCTGTATCCATTTGGCTTTTACCATGGATACATCCACACAGATGGATGCTTGATACTGGTGCCCCTTCAGAAGAAGGGCAGCAGCACACTCAGCGGTATTTATTCACTTGCACAGAATGGGAGCAGGAGCCAAATGACCCTTCTTGGCCATTACATGTGGGAATTAGAAGTAAGGGGCCTCTGTTCAGGAACCTTCTTGTGAAATGAGTGATTTTGTCAGCTTTCCCCATTTTCCAGCCTGCTTTCTTTGCAAAAGGTCAGTGAGAATTCACAACAGAGCCCAGCAACATGTTGACCCAGCCTGACAACTGATTCAAACAGGGCAACTGCAAGCATTCAGCACAAGTTTGACAGGCAACAGTATTTTTCGAGCTGACATCATATTTAACCTGTCTCTTCTGAAAACATCATGCATGGTCACCTTGGAGATAGGTAGACAGGTCTGTGATTTAGGTTAATTTTTCTCTCATTCACTTGAAGCACAGAGTCACTTAGTCTGGTCATACTGAAAAGATGTGACTTCGTGTACACAGTCAAAAAAATCCAGTCTATGTATTTTGGGGCATGACTGAAAAGCCATCAGCAAAATCACACAGTTCTAAACTGAAGGTATCTTGGGTTACTTTAAACTCCAGGTGGAAGTTATTTGCAGCTTCAATCAAAGCGTTCATAGAAGTGTGTCTGATTTCAGGCTGACTTGTAAGAGAATGGTCTCTGAAATTCAGTGGTTTGTCAGACAGCATTCCAACTGGCTTTGTACTGGGTCTGGGATGGACTTAATTTCCTTCACAGCAACCTATAGGGTCTGTGCCTTTCATCTGTGGTTAAAATAGCACTGGTAGCACACGGGTCTGGATATTGCTGAGCAGTGCTTGCACGGTGTCAGGGCTTTCTCTCCAACAACCCACCAACAACTTTGAAGGTCTGTAGGGTGGAGATGGGCAAGAGATTGGGAGGAGGAACAACTGGGCCAGCTGACCCATATAACCAAAGGGATAACCCATGCCATATGATGTCCTCCTTAGAAATAAAAGCTGAAAGAAAGGAGGACGATGGCAGAACATTTGTGGTGATGTCATCCATCTTCCCAAGCAACTGCTATGCCTATTGAGGCCTTGCTTCCCAAAAAATAGCTGGACATCGGCCTGCTAGTGGGTTGTAGTGAATGAATTCCTCTTTTTACTTTGTTTCCATGTGCAACTTTTGCTTTTCTTAACAACTGCACTTTTATCAAACTGTGAGATTTTCTACATCATTTTCTCCCCCAGCCCTTTCAAGGAGAGGAGTGAGAAAGCAGCTGGGTGGATGTCTGGCAGTCAGTCAAGGTCAACCCTCCATGGGGTTCTGGACAAAGATTAATTTTCTTGACTGTTCTTTTCATTTTGGTTACTGCTGATGGCAAAGAAAACAGATGATGTAAACTTCAAAGCCATTTTCATAGGAGAATTGTCAATTTCATTTAATACTGCCAACCTTGCACATTCAATAAGCATCAGTCCTAATTAAAACGAAGAAAAAACCACTTGGGGTCTTACCTGTTAAGCCTTGGTGTGTGAGCCCACATGGATGTGGTTTTATGGCCAGCATGTTCTTGTTCAAGCCTGTGCTGCCCTACTGAGACTGGCCCCACCCTCACTGGAGCCTGCTTTATATTCCTGCTGCTTGCCTTAGGTCAACACCAGCAGTCAGGAGGAGAGTCAAAAGAGCTTCAAGATCTGGCTGACAAAAGCAGGGACAAGAAGGGTCTTGTTCATTCTTGCAAAATCTTTTGTTTCAAAGCTGGTTTGCGGTAGCAGCAAGACTGTGTTCAGTCTGCCATAGGGTGGTCCAGGAGGAGCACAGGAGTACGGTTTGTCACCGCAGCATTTCTCACTGTGTGCAGCAGTTCCTGTCAGCAGGAGAAAAAACAATCACTGATTTCAGTCAAGTGCTTTGACTGCAGCGTTTCTGTCTCTGTCCTGCATTGCTTTATGCAAGGTTTAGACATTTACTATGGGTGACTTGGGCTTTGCTGAAGGATGTGTTTTAAAGTTAGCGACATGGCTATTACAAAACAAAGAAAGTGCACAAATTCACCCCTGGAGGAGTGAAAACAACAGGCTTCAGTGTCAGAGAATATGTTTCTCTGAAAGGAATTTAGTTATTTTCTTACCTCATGAAACAAGTGCCATGTCTCAGAAAAGACTCCCTGGGAGGATTTTGATCTTTTGGGAAGGAGGATGAGTTAGCGATTAGAGATGAAATGCAAAGGTGTTTTCAGCACAGCAGCTGGCTGCTCAGTTTTCGAATACAGTACATTACATTGTTAATGGAAATGTTGCTTTGTACCTTCTGTTTTTCTCCCAGTAGAATTAATTTCAGCACTGTTTGCATGCCAAGCATGTACACTCACAGCTATGAGGTCTGGGGAGAGGGAGAAGGCACAGCTTGGACCTGCACTGATAGGATCACAAAGATTCTGCGTCAGGACTGGGAGCTGAACCTGCTGCCTTTGCCAAGTGACTTCACCACAAGACCATCTTTGCTCCTGCCCACAGGAACTGCCACACACCACTATAGACAGACCTCGGGAGTCAGCAGACTGGGAGAAAGGCATCTGGCTGTTTCGAAGTCCTTTGGGAGATCTGCAGGAACAGGAGTCTTCTGTTCCACTCTGTGATGCAGCAAAGAGGGAAAAAACCCCCACCATTTCCCATAGAGCAGCTAACCCTTCCCAGTTTGCTAGTCCAATCTGCACTCCTGCTCCTGCCAGGAATCAACCTCTTTCATGGCTGCACCTGTCATTTATTAAGAAATAAGAGAGAGCAGGGAGGAGCAGTTTTTAAAGCAGCAAGCCATGCAGGGGCTGGAAAACACAGGCTGCCAAGTCTTTGGGAACACTCAGAGATGAAAGTACCACAGGAGTGCCACATGGCAGTGCTGCTGGTATAGGTACTGTGCTGCTAAAGTAGCTCTCTACATGCCGCTTATGAAGAGACTCAGCTCGAGGAGCTGGAGACACAGGGCTCACTAAATCCAATGATCACAAAATGGGACATAAAGGGAGTGTATTTTTCCATGCTATGGGAGCCACTGACCCAAGCTGAAAGCCCTGGGAGAAAAGGCAACAGGGCATATAAGTACTTCCCTGGGAGCTGACTGTGAATGAAGCAGCTTGGTTTTCACTTGGATTTGCAGACACGTGTTTGTGAAGAAAATGAGGGTGGAAAAGCTGGAGAGATTTCTGAGAGGACTATAGGCTTGTACTTAAGAGATGGAAAAGTACCTAATGCTGTGTGTTGTGGTGGGGCTGTTCCAGGTATGCAAACAGCAGAAACATCCAACTTGTATTTCATCCTGCTGAAAGCAAGTAACAACTCCTAATTAGCTGTTCAGACTAAAAGGAGGTCATTTCTTTTCCAAGTGCTTAGGAAAAAGAGTGACATTGTAGGATGTGAGGAAGAGCTTTTGCTCTATTATTGTAGTGCCAAAGCAGAGCATCTCAAACAAAGCCAGCAGTATTATTTTGTGTATGCTTAGGAGGAAACTGTAATCCCTCATCCAACATTACCTGAGTCTGCAGTTACCACAGTGTAAATCAGGCCATAACTATATATGCACAGCCATTAACTTACTGGGTCCCAATCAGCATAATTACTGTAACTGTTTTGTAAATTGAAAGAAGAAAACACAACAGTAAACTTGTTTACTGGCTATCTTGTTTCCAGAAAGACAACTTGCATATATTTCTTTACATCACTGGAGAACAAATTTCTTAATACTGACAAGATAAAAACTTCCTAAAGCCAAAGTCTTAGAATCATTAAGGATGCAAAATAACTCTAAGATCACCAGGTCCAATAATTAACCCAGCACTGCCAAGTCCATCACTAAACAGTGTCCCTACGTGCCACGTCTTTTGGATATCTCCAGAGAAGGTTGCAGAAGACTGCACCACTTCCTCGAGTAGCCTGTCCCAGTGCTGGACAATCCTTTCGGTGAAAAAATTTTTCTTAATATCTAATCTAAACCTCCCCTGGCACAGCCGGAGGCCATTTTCTCTTGTCCAACAACTTGTTATATGGGAGCAGAGACCAACTCCACATCTGGCTACAACCTCCTTTCAGAATAGTTGTTGAGAGCGATAAGGTCTCCCCTGAGCCTCGTTTTTTCCAGGCTAAACAACCCCAGCTGCTCCTCATAGGACTTGTTCTCCAGACCCTTCACCAGCCCCACTGCCCTTCTCTGGACATGCTCCAGCACCTCAATGTCTTTGTTGCAGAGAGGGGCCCAGGACTGTTCATAGTTATCAAGGTGGGGCCTCACCAGTGCTGAGTACAGGGGGACAATCCCTGCCCTGGTCCTGCTGGCCACGCTATTGCTGATCCAGGCCAGGGTGCCGTTGGCCTTCCTGGCCACCTGGGCAAACGTTGGCCAAAAGCAGTGCAAGGTCAACCCCCTGCTTTTTTCACCAAGCAGAGGGTGATTCCTGAATCTGTCAATAACGTCTGTCAGGGTGGTGAGTCACCTCGTGAGAATCCTGGAGGTTACCTGGCAGCTTGTCCAGTCAGCTCAGCTTTGATTAAAGAATCAAAGGGACAATTTGAGGTTGAAAGTCAAAAACTGCGGGATTTTGCAAATACCAGTCTGCCTGCAACATCTCTCTTGTGTAACATGGAATACTGTTCAGATGTAGGGATTTTTTGTTCCGTTCAAAAAGGAATAAATGTTCAAACGTAGCTATAACAAAGCTCTCTGTAGCACTGACAGTGTAAATTAATTGCAGTCTAAAACTTCCTTGTGAGGGGAGGTGGAGGGACAGGTACTGATCTCTTCTCTCTGGTGAACAGTGACAGGACCCGAGGGAATGGCCAAAAGTTGAGTCAGGGGAGGTTTAGGTTGGGTATTAGGAAAAGGTTCTTCACCCAGAGGGTGGCTGGGCACTGGAACAGGCTCCCCAGGGAAGTGGTCACAGCACCAAGCCTGACAGAGTTCAGGAAGCGCGTAACGCTCTCAGGCACATGGTGTAACTCTTGGGGATGCTCCTGTGCAGGGCTAAGTTGGACTGGATGATCCTTGTGGGTCATTTCCAACACAGAATATTCTGTGATTCCGTGATCCTGTAATTGTAAGGGACTTTTATTTTCAGCAATTTGACATACATTTAGTACATTTTCTAAAACATAGAAATACTGTTCAAAAGGGCAGTAAACACCCCCACAGCAATGGCACACCCTTGTCCAGCAGACTCAAACGAGTCAACACTCCTGACCTGTGGCTCATCCTGAAGGCCATTTTAATTGCAGGGGACAGGAAAAATTCACCTGCTGGGACTCTTGTTACTGTGAGACCAAAACCTTCCCCTGACATGCCCTGAGCCAGCCTGAGCCATAGCAGGTGAGGCAGGTAAGGCCAAGACAGCCGGGAGAAGTGGGCACATGGGAATCTCATGAGGTTTAACAACACCAAGTGCAAGGTGCTGCACCTGGGTTGGGGCAACTCTGGTATCAACACGGGCGGGGGAATGAACAGGTCGAAAGCAGCTCTGACAAGAAGGACTTGGGGGTACTGGTGGATGAGAGGCTGGACATGATGCGGCCACATGCACTCACAGCCCAGAAAGCCAAATGTGTCCTGGGCTGCATCCAAAGCAGGGCAAGGGAGGTGATTCCACCCCTCTGCTCTGTGAGACCCCAACTGGAGTGCTGCATCCAGCTCTGGGGTCTCCAGCACAGGAAGGACATCGACCTGTTGGTGTGAGTCCAGAGGAGGCCAACAAGATGATCAGAGGGATGGAGCACCTCTCCTACAAGGAAAGGCTGATTGTTCAGCCTGGGAAAGAGAAGGCTTTGAGGTGACCTAATTGTGGTCTTCCAGTACCTGAAGGGAACTTACAGGGAAGATGGGGAAAGGTTATTTACAAGAGCATGTAGTGACAGGAGGAGGGAGAATGGGTTCAAATCGAAAGAGTAGGTTTAGGTTAGATATTAGGAAAAAATCCTTTACCCTAACTGTGGTGAGGCACTGGCACAGATTCCTCAGAGAAGTTGTGGATGCCCCATCCCTCGCAGGTATTCAAGGCCAGGCTGGATGGGGCTCTGATAAACCTGGTCTAGTGAAAGGTGTCCCTGCCCGTGGCAGCGAGGTTGGGACAGGATAAACTTCAATATCCCTGCAGCGCAAACCATTCCGCGACTCCGGCTCTGTGAGGGGAGGCCGCTGCTCCCGCAGAGGGCGCGGCGGGGGCGGGGCCGGCACCGCCCCCTGCCGGCGGCACG
>VZTE01002776.1:442318-472310 GCA_013397775.1 Eulacestoma nigropectus
GGAAGCGCGGGGCTTGTCCGCCTCAGCCGGCGGCGTCCCGGAGCGGGGCCCGGGCCTGCGGCTGGGGCCGTGTTCAGGGCCGGGGCCGTGCTGGCGGGACGCTGCCCGCCCTCCCCGTGACCTTGGTGCCCTTCCCGGTGTGCCCTGGCCTCAGTCTCCAGGTGGAGGGGCCAGTGCAGAGCCCCGCGGGCCTCACCGCCGTTCTCTTTGCACCCCAGGAAAATCCCGCTTTGATCCGCTGGGCCTATGCGAAGTCGCAGAACGTCTACCCTACTTTTCGCCCGACACCCAAGACGTCCTTCCTAGGAGCTGCTTATGGGTTAGGCCCACTCCTCTTCTGGATTTTTGTCTTAAAAGCTAACAGAGTAAGTCGGCCGACAACGCTGAGCATCAGCGAACATCAACTGGTGAAATGTAGATCTGCTTGGAGTCTCAGTTTTTGGGATCCTCATGCACCTAAGAATCATTAATACCATTAAAGTAATGAGGGAAGGAAGGCGAGCCTGCTGTCTCAAAGTCTGTTACTAGTTGCAGAGTCCTGTTTTTCTGAGAGCCCTTTATTGTACCGTTAGGTATGGCCAGTCACAGTTTGCCTGATCAGGCTATTTTGCAGTCACAGAGCTCCTTGTAGCAGTGACAGTGAAAATCAATCATAAGTTACTCTTATTTTCAGCAGTTGATATGCGTTAACTATGCTTTTTGACCTTAAAATAC
The DNA here is from genome assembly GCA_013397775.1 of Eulacestoma nigropectus. NCBI lineage: Eukaryota > Metazoa > Chordata > Aves > Passeriformes > Eulacestoma > Eulacestoma nigropectus. Next base: position 443,033 of record VZTE01002776.1, read on the forward strand.
ACAGGAAGCTTATGGATGACAGACCTAGCAATGTCTCTGTGCAATTACTTGACCATTTTTCTCATTTCATGAAGCAAGTGGGGAGGAGTAATTATTCTAATTGCAGTGTCTGATCTCAGCTGGATGTTTTAATATTTTGGAAGGTTTCTCTTGCTTTCGTTCTGACTCCTAAACTATGTGTGTCAGAATCTGAGTAACGGTAGATCATTATGAAAAAACTCAGCTATATACATACATTAAAAAATGCTAACAGGCAGACAGTGGCTGTTTTTAATAGAGAATTTGTGGCTGTTGTAAAACACTTATTTCCCTCTTTTGCACAGAAGTAGCATTTTTGATCAAGTCATAAACCATGAAGCACTAACATAAATTAATAGAATATTTGTAGGAAATGTTTGCTAGGGTGAATCGAAAATTCAGGTTTTAGGAAACATGCCAAGCATGTTGATATAAATGTTCTTGAGACTTTAGTACCTCTGCAGTATTTTGTCATGCTGAAGTCTTTAATTAGTGTCCAGGATAATTTGCTTTCCTTTATTCCAGTTCCTTTAGTGATGTTTGGGGATTTTTCTTGTTTTCCTGGTAGTACATAGAGCACAATAGTCATAATCTTTTGTCTGAGGAGTGTTTGCTGTGTGTCTGGGAAAGCAAGAGATAAGTTGCCAGGTCTTAAGCAAATCTTCTGGTTTTATCCAGCAGAAGGAATCTGGGCATTATCTGCAGTGCCTCTGTACTGTAATGGTACCTGTCAGAAAGGTACATGACTGCAGAGTGAGGTACAAATGGGTAGAAAGTGAGCACAGGCACTTTTAGGCAAGTTATTAAGATGTTTCTCCATAGTTAGATGTCTAAGATGGATTATTCAGCCAGAAGGAGGAGGTAGAAACTAAGGTACAAATTATCTGAGACATAACTAGTTTGGTGAAAAATGCCTTGTAGGAATTGGTCTCTGCTGGCCTTTGAGAGTACCTAGATGTGAGGTCAAACTGAGCAGGTTTTTGGTAGATGAAGCTAAGTGCCTTGTTATCTTTTACTTTTAAACAGTTTGTGCTCATGGAATCATTTAGGGTGGAAAAGACCCTTGAAATATTATATGGTGCTATCTTCATGTAATCCATGCTGAAGTACTAGAACTGCTGTTCTCTTATCCCAGGCTGAATGAAAGTCCTTGTTGAGTAGGATAATGATAAATGTTCTCTTCCACAGGATTGTAAAGAGAAGCGTATCCAGGAAGGTAAATACAAGCGACCCTTCAGTGTATTCTTCTGAGTTCCTGGAATTGCAATGATGTTCATGGGATATAAATAAAATAAGATGTATTATGTGATGACATTTTTCTGTCATAAGAATAAATCTTAATTGCTTGTTGGTTGTTTTGCATCTTTGAAAATCATGGAAAGTGCAAAAATGTAGGATCTTTATATCTAAACCAGATGGATACAGAGAGGGTGTCTGGAACTCAGCCATTGTACTCTTTTGGTGTACATACAGAAGATCCTTTTAAACCATGGAAGTTGCTGCTGTCCAAGAAGGCTGAAGTTTAAAATTACTAGCAGGCTAAAATGCTAAGCAAGACCAAAGCAGTTTCCTAAAAGAACCACTGCTTATTTTCTAGATATTTCTTCTTGGTGTCGCTTTGGCTGTGGTGTCAGTTTGGCTGTGTGGTTTGCCCTAACTGGATAATAGGCAAGTTCTATGATACATTTTTAAGAACTTAGGAGTCTGCCTGACTGCTCTCAATAAGCTGAGTTAATTTTTCTTTTCCGTAATGAGCTACAAGCCTAAACCATGTGTTTGTTTATTGCAATAAACTTCTGGATAAAATTACCAGATTTGGAAATAGTGAGCTAAATGTTGTCATGCTGTATATAACTAGAATTTCCACTAATTCTGTGGATCCTGTGAGTGAGAGACAAGAAGTATAAGATAAGGATTTTTACTTTGACACTTGATTCTCTTGTAGTATAGGAGAATTCCATTTCATCCCTGTAAGGGGACTGTGTTCCAAAAAAAAAAAAAAAATCCACCACCAAGCACAACTGAATCATGCCTGCAAAGATGCCTTTTCTGTTTATTCTTATAAGAACACAAGTCTTTTCTGCCCAGGTCAGCTGGTTTAGGGGACCCTGGAATTGCTACTGCCAGTAGTGTACTGAGATATGAGTGCAAGGAAAAGATTTTTGATGCATACTTGAATTTTTATGTGGCCTGTAGGTGCCGTCGTCATCCAAACAACCCTCATTCTTCAGAGACTATTGGGACAGTTTCTTCCCAAGCTTTGAGGTTCATACCAGAAGCTCAGTCTGATACAAAAGTCGGAAACGTCCCTCTGCCTGCTGGGAAAGCAGCCAATGTAAAATCAGCAAAAACATCTCTACTGCATCCTTTTCCTGCGTGATGAAGATGTAAATATGTACCATTTGCAGTCCCTCTCCAGCAGAGTGAGTTGATGAGCTTTTCCTCATAATCAAAAAATGGCTGAGGTTGGAAGGGACCTCTGGAGGTCATCTGGGTCCTACCCTCTGCTCAAGCAGGGCCTTCTAAAGTGGGTTGTCCAGGACCATGTATGTACAGGTGGCTTTTGAGTATCTCCAGAGGTGAAGACTCCACAACCTCCCTGGGCAGCCTGTGCCTGTGCTCAGTCACCTTCACAATAAAATCACCCCCACTGATTTTTTTTCTAAATTTTTTTTTGAAGTGTTTCCTATTGTAGCGCTTTGCTGTGTGGGCCATGAAACATTCAGGTTGTGTGGAGTTTGGCAATAGTGCTGTGTACAGAAGCTGGGCTAGTCAGTGCCCTGGTTTTGCAATCCCCTATGTGCTCCCAGCAACCCTTTTGTGCCAGTTTCTGCAGCTTGTTCTGCTAGTTTAACTAAAGCAAACACGGATTATTCTCTGCAGAATACCTCCTAAAAGACTGTCACAAATGATATTACAAGATAGGGCTGTGGATCAGTGCAGAGAGGCATCAATGCATGGAGAGAGTGGTATTTAGGGAAAGAAATAATTGCTTGTCTGAGCATGCTAAATTAACTATTCTTGCTGCCACAAACTAATTTGATCTCCCAGGACCCATTTCCTCTGCTAATTGGAACTTGAGTTGCCACACATGTGAATTCTCCCTTGCAGCTGTATTTGTTTCAGGCCAGCTGAGTAAATGCTTCAGGATGGGTTGTGGATGAGCACAGCGCCTCTGGTCTTTTAGGCCAGCCTTGGATTGGTGCTTGCGGCACCTGCCACAGCCCTTTCCTTTCCAGCCCTTTCCTTTCCAGCCCTTTCTAGCCCGGAGTCTCTGATGCTACATCCATGTAGGTTTGAGACTGGTGCTTGGGGAAAGGCTGCCCTACTTTTCTCTCTTGTTATTTCCAGAACTCTCCAAGCTGTTTTCTTGCTAGGAATGAGCGTGCCATGCTCCTGGAGGTAGGGTTGGTATTTGAGGCAGTGGTGCTGGGTGCAGTGAGGAAGGAAAGAGAAGCTTCCAATCAGATACCTAAGGTGAAGGCAGGAGAGTGAATGTGCCCTGTGGAATTTTACCCTTGACTGATGTGTTACCACTCTTATATGCTTTGGTGATGTGTCTGTACAGGAGAAATTCAAGCCTGCAGGTCACTGGATGATAATTTAGGTCCCAAATAGAAACAAGCTCTTCCCCTCTGCCTATGAAACATTTAGACATCATTTATCCCTGGATCAGTCTGATTAAATCAGCTTTTCTGGCAAATTGATTCTCCCAAACGTCCTTTTCTGAATTGGCTATTTTAGAGTAAACATCTCCGTGTAGATTTTATAATACTTTGCTCAAAGCTGATGCTTTTTTTTCCCTCAAGGACCTGGTGCAGATCAAAACTGATGATGGATATAACTGACTGATACTGTGTGTCGCAGGTCTACATTTTTTTTCTCTTTTGGAAAAGTGCCTCTCCTGGGAAGTAAGAAATATAGATCTGGTGGCACCAAGTTTAGAAACTTCCACGCGGGTATGGCTAAAGGAGGCCACTAAACAGGCCTGAAGTGTGGGATGCCTGGGCTGTTCTCCTGGTTCCCACTCCTGCTTGCTGCCTCTACCCTGTGGAATTCACCAGCTGGAGGTGAGGCTTGCATGCTCCGATCAATGTTGAGGTCCTCCATGATGTCTGCAGTTGAGCTTTTTTCCAGGTACCTTCCCAGGAACAAATGCATGGACTGGCCAGAGAAGCCCTTTCGCATTTGCCGTGCTGCAGATTAGCACAGAACTAGGGAGAGAATTTGTCGAGTGCTGACAAACAAATCAACATTGCAGGATGGCCAGAGCATAGAATAGAAACTTTCCCTGACTTAGCAGTGAAGTGTTTTGGATTCCCCAAGCTTTTTTCATTTGTGGTCTACTTTTCCAACAACAAAGTCTTTCCTTGGCAACCCTCCATGGATGAGCAGGTTGAAGTGGCTTGCTCTCATAGTGGGCTTAGGCCTGGGAGAGCCTTCAGCTCTGTTTATAAAGCTCTTCCCATACAGACAGCATACAATGCTTTGTCAGTCCCTAGATTCTCCCTGGGAAAGACACATTGGGGTGTATTTTCAGGAGGCCCTGTGAGCAGAAGCTGTCTGTCACCTCTGTCCACACAAGGTGCAACTTTCACACCAGCTACATGTGGTGAGAGCCATGCTAGTACTTCAGCTTCAACATGTCACCAGGAAAGCTTAAATTGGATACTTGAAAGTTAAGAATAATGACGAGTTTTATTGCATTCCCACGTTACTTAGGGATGATCGTTTTCGTGGCTCGGTGGCTGGTGGAAGTGCCATTTTGTGCTAGAGCATTCTGCACTGCCCGAGTCGACTGCCATCACACGTAGGTATGCTGGACTTCCCTGCCTTCACTCACGTGTTACAAGCAGCAAGCACTTCTCTTTACTTGCATTTAGGGTTAAAGTGGCTTTTCAGAGGTTCCCAGCACTTGTAGTAGTTTTTATCTAGGCGATTGGAGGTCTGGAGGCCCCATTTGGTGACGGCAAGGCTGAGGGATGATTCAAACATGAAGGCCTGTTGGGAAGAGGAAAGATAGGTCAGGGTAAAAGAGGGAAAATTTAAATCCAGGCAATGTGTCTGCTCTACCACAAACGGGATTTGTATACATGGCCCAGTACTTCCAGGTTCTGTCTTCAGCCTGACCAACTCAGGGAGAATGCTCTTCAGATCTGGCAATGCAATGCTGGTATTAGTCCAGTCTCAGGAGTGACTTTGGACTCCCTGCGTGCCCAGGAAAGCCAGGTTGTTCCAAAAGCTCTAATTCAAGGCCTGTTGATGATGATCATTGAGTTTTAGGGGGCAGAGACAGGAGGACAGTTAGGGCATTTGCTTCTTTGCCCACAGGCTAAGACAAAAATGAAATTCCCAGGTTCCTGCTCAGGCAGCAGTTTATGTGGGCAGATGATCAAAGCTGCCTGGCATCGGATGCCTGGGAGTTGAACAGTGCTCACTGGTGAGGGAGGTGAATGCTGCAGCCGTTGGGTCCAAGTACTTTTCCAACTTGCCAGCAAGAAGCTACAGTACTAGGCTTTTGTTTAAAAGTGGGCGCTATGCCATGCTGTATTCCAACTCTCTCTTGGCTCCTTACCATGGTCCCGTCTGCAACCCGCTCTGGCTCCAGCTTGGCTTTGCTCGCCTTCTCAAAGCAGTCAGCATCTGGCCCGTGAGGGGTCATCATGCTGTGCAAGCTGCCGCCTCCCGGCTGGAAACCTTCCTCCTTTGCTTCATAGTGGCCTTTGATGAGCCCCATGAACTCGCTCATACAGTTCCCTGCAGGAGGCAAAGAGAAGAGGTTGCAGAGAAGGGTGATTGGGAGGGATCACAGACAGGCTATGAGCTCCTTGAAACCCATGAGCTAAGCTTGGCCAAGCAGAGGGTGAAGTGGAAGTTTCTAAACAGGGTGTCATGCAAGGGGACATCAGGGATCCTACAGGCAATGCTTGTAAAGTTGTCCAGGATTTTATTATCTGGATTCAGAAACAGAGCTCCCTAATGAAGGACATTCATTAGAAATCACCCTAATGAAGATGGTTCCATCAATCCCTAAATGACCTGTGCTTTTCCTACCATCTCAAGCTGTGTAAGTAATACACCTGCATATGGACTGCATGGTGTAACCTGATTTTACAGACTTGGATTAGGGATTGTGAAGTGCTAGAAAGGCAGTTCTGTGTAATCATCCCTGTGTTACAGACACAAAATGCCTGATCAACAGCCTTATGAGAGAGCTTGCTCTGCTCTCTCAGGTTATAAGCATGAAATTATTTTGATACTCTTCTACCACCACCAGTGTAGTTAGGCACTTCATTACCTTATGCTTTTAATTCATGCATTATCTGCCTATTTCTCTACAGCCGCTGTATGCCCAAAGACAAGGAGCCATATTGTGTCTTTCCCTGAGGAAGATTATTTTCAAGTAGACCCTCTGAAACCACTAGAGTAACATACCACTAACTTAGGCAAGGATGGTTATATCTAATCATTCAGTACTTACTCAGTTATGCTCCCTGTAAGGAAAGTAATTTAACAGTTTTCAGCTTTACTACACCTGATGTGACTAAACAATATGGCAACTTTCTGCTCAGCAGTTAGTTTTTGCAAAACCAGGATATGCTTCTGTAGCTATTTTATTTATAGCCCTTTTTAACCGCTAGTTCAGTCTTTGTTAAGTACAATCCAGGGTCTGAAATGTTTAACAGCAAAACTAATTTAGCTCAAAGCAGGGTTGGCCTATATATGTATGCAAACATTCATTAATTTTCATCCCAAGTTGTTGGTGTCTCATGTAAGACTGGATTGTTACAAGCTTTTCATCGAACCTGCTCGTGTACTGCACTTGGCACATTTCAACTGCAGTACAGACCCTGAGAGCTGGACAGCCAATTTGTCTGCAACAGGAATTTTAATATCTCTTAGGAAGACTGGGCAGGTAAGGAGGAAACCAGCCTGGAACTTAAGAGATGAGCAGAGTCCAGTTTCTTTTCACTTGCAAATTTAATATGTGAACCCATACGACTTAGGTGTGCCTCCCTTCCCTATTAGTTAAGGAGTGTTGTCTCTACAAGCAGGATGTTGTGAAGTTGAAATCTCTTAGTGGCCAGTAGGTATTAAGGACCCACCATCATGAGAATCACATAAGTGCTCTCAGACAGAATTAATATATGCCCATGGTATAAAAACTGCATCAGACATTTTCAATCTGAGTTCAAAAGTACTTAGGAGTAATTCACAGCCTCTGAAGATGTAAATGTGGCCAGGAGAAGTCAGTATTTACAAGCTGCACAGCCCTCTTTGTATGTGAAATTGTTATGGTGTATAAGAGGAATTTTTTTGAAACACCATTGCTATACTTGGGGCAAAGTGAACACAATATGAAAGCCATAATTCTTGAGCACACCAAAATTCTCTGAACACAGGCTTTCCACGGCACCTGAGAAGAGGAGGCAACTAAGGATTCTGGCAAGAAAAAATTGTGAAATACTTGGAGAGAATGGAGTTCAGCAGAACTGAACTTGTTGAAATCAATACGGTAGTTCTACCCCAGACTTGCTCAGTCCTGCTATACCTCTCTTAATGCAACAAGATTCTCATCACAGCGCTAATTTCAGAGGGAACTAACATGTGCAGTGTCTCGATAGTTAACTATCACAGTGTCTCCCTTACTCACTCAAGCTCTTCCCCTCCATGGCTGGGGTAGAGCAGACAACCAAAACCTGCTCATCATGAATTTAGTGCTCAAGCTTATGGCTGAAGTGCTGTGGTTAAGTGAGTTGCTGTGGCAGCCACAGCCATTTTCATGAGTACTTAGATCATCACAACACAGACAAGAGGAGGAGAGTTCTTTCTGTCTTTTAGCACACATGAAGCAAGGCTGAACAACTTCATATTTACTATGGCTCACAATGCATTCATGTAAAATTAGCACAGCTCTGCTGATGAACAGCAACTTCATTGTGGTTAACCAGCGGTATGTCTCACCTCTTAGGGTGTAGAAAAAGTCTTGGCACTATCCCAGCCACTCAGGAGATATGTTTTCATCTTATCCTCATTATTGCAAATGAAAGCAGAATGACAGGGAAGGACTTTGCCTGTGGGATTTACTCAGATGGCTACACAGCTGCCTACTATGCTTGCAAGTGCCACTGATTCTGCTGGCCTCCAAGATGCTTGGAAATAATCTAAGTAGCAGAAGGAACTGGCTGTTAAATTGTGGTTAGTAAGTGTGCAGAAAGCCTCTCATGCACTTCAAAGTGACCACAGTGTGGTCACTCAATAGCTCCTGAAATGAGGCCTCTTAGCTGTTGACATAAGGGGTGCAGGATGGCCAAACTTTCCCCCTCAGTCTCACGGAGTAGGGTGTCTCATCCTTTCCCTGGAAGGGCAGTCCTGTGTGAGGAACTGGATTTCTGGCATCCGTCAATGCAACACATTGCCATGCTCTGCCAAGACAAAGCCAAAAAACTGCCAAAAAAGAAACCAGCTCTGGGGATGGCAACCAAATACAAAACATTAATCAACTTCCTGCCTGAGAAGGAGCCCAGTTTTTCATCACTGGCTTTTTAAATGCCAGCAGTACCTCCATCACTGGGCAGGTGGTGAAGAAGGGCTCAGGAGAGCCAATTCCCTCCTTTGCTGTTACTCTGATGTCACCATACAATTGCCAGCTCTACACCCCCCTGTGCTTCTCACCACTTGTAATATGATATTTCTCTTTCTCCTGTTCTTTATCTATGTACTCTAATGAGATATTAAGTGATTCGTGGCTGGGCAGGACAATATCTGACTCATTTGTACAATGCCAAGTTCAATATGCACCCAGTCTCTGTGGGAGGCCCTTGAGTACAGACACATCCATCTATGCAGATGCAATGAGCCCATAACCTCTGAGTTTTCATGAGTTGCTTTAAATAGGAACATCTTTGGATTTGTTCATTTTCCAGAGAGGACTGACTGACTCCAGGAAGCTGACTAACTGAGCCAAGGACAACAAACCAGACTGCTGCTTCCTTGCGCATACTCTCAAGTAAGTGGAGACTTGTTTCTTTTCTGCAGTCCTAGACTCAAGCACAACCAAGCAGGAGCAGACGTACGGTGGTAGTAAGGTGGACGGAAGGTGTTGTTAGCTACCCCCCATCGCGGGGGGAATATGACAAAATCAGCGAGTGCTACTCCAGCACGGGTCGTCTTGGCTGTCAGGACAGTGAAGATGGAAGGATCCTGGAGAAAAGCAAAGCAAAAGCATTAAATAGAGCAGGGCTCAGAGCTGTCCACTTAGGTCACCCAGCTGGTAAACCTGACTGATACAGCCTCTCCCTTGCCTAAACACTTTTGTAACCTGCACCTGATAGCGTGGATGAGATTTGGGACCCTGTGGGATAGGACTCAGCATCACAATTCCATGCTGTACATGGGGGGACAAGAAACGGGACTGGATAGTTCTTCCTTTGAGCAGCTTTGATGATCTTTCCCCATCCTGGCCCTTATAGCTGGCAGCACAGATGTGAAGGGTGGACAACACTGCAAGATGAGGTACTTCAACTCCAGGAGCAGTCTCCAACACTCCTACCACAAAACCACACATTTTCCTTAGCCAGTTGCAGAGGACAGGAACATCCTGCTAGAGGCATTTAGCCTCATGGCCCTGTTAGTTTACAAACAGAGAAGAAATTGCAGAGAAATTGTGGCTTGTTGAAGTCTCAAGTCCAGTAAAATGATTTTCTGGGCTTTGATCCCAAACCCATCCTTCTCCTGGCAGACTTTTCTGGAGTTTTATACAAAAGTTTCTGTTGGTTTTCTCACTAGAAATGCTCCAGTCTCCTTGCACGCTCACTTGCATTGCTGTGGGCACCTCTCCCACTGGACTGGTTTCCTTCTTAGATGAGCTGCTCACATTAGTTTTGGCTTTAGTTATTTTCCATAAGATGTAGAAATTATTGCAATGAAAGCTGCCAGCTCTTCAAAATGAATTTCAGTGCTGGACTCAGAGGAACCAGACACATCTACAACTTAGAGGAAGGAATCTGTCCAATAGCAAGAAATAAATCAAGGCAAGAATTTGAAGCAAGTCTTTTTGCTGAGTTGCACAGTGTATGTTGACATCAGTATTCATCCCTCCTCCAGGGCACAGAAGTTCTATGCTAAGCTGCACAGAGCTGTTTAAGAAGCTGATCAACCTCTAGTTATATCTTTGTACAGCAAAGGAGGATGTCTTCCTCTATGAAATCTTGGTTTGGGCCCAGGGAAAGAAGCACAAGAGATTTCACACTGTTTCTTAGAGCACAACGTATTTTTTAAGAGGCGCAGAGCCCCTGGAGCTCAGGGTGGGTTTGGGTGGTACGGTAGCCACAAAGTTTTGCTCTGCCTTGCCCAGTTCCAGAACTTACTGCGTGGTCAAAAGCAACAGCATTAATGACCATGAATTTTTCCAGATGGTATTTGTACGGCGTGTAGTTCCCGTGCCAAGCTACAACATTGAAGGGAGAGTAATCCTAGCAAAACAAAGAGACAGAGGATTACCACATACAGCCTTCCAACATGTGCAGGATGCTGCTCTTTCCCAAATGAAAAGTGGGTTTAGCACTGGTTAGAGGTACAGTGGCAGCCCTTTAAGCACAGCCCAATGTTGTGAGGATGAGGTTTTCCTCAGCGTTTCCTTTGGTGAGCCTCAGCCTTCCCTCTGGGGTTTGGTCTCTGAGAGCTTTTGAGTGCTCAGGCAGGGCTTGCACAAGACCAGCTGCAACACCAGCTCTCTGGTAAGGAAACTCTGGACTCTCACAGTAGCCCCAGCTCCTCATTTCTACTTTGTCGCTATAAACATATGGAGGTAAAGACTGTTGCTGAGTTTTTGGACAACCAAGTCTTCACAAACACTTTTTTCCCAGACTGAGGATCCTCAGCTGGGAAAATGAATGACCCAGTTCTGACCCAATGAATGGCTCAGTTCTGCTCCACCTAACTCAGCAGGACTTCCTAAGACTACATCCATGCTACTGAGCTGCATATCCCAGGCCATGCCCTGGCAGTCACTGCGCTTCACTGTTACCTGTTCTCCCAGGGCATCCTCACCTGCTGGGCTGCAAACAGCTTGCCCTGGTACTTGCTGATCACTGTGTAGCCCCCTGGCACTTGGCGGTCCTCATACCATGCCACGGGCACCAAGAAATCACGTGGGTTGGCCAGGCCATTGGCTCCTGGGAAAGAAGGAGAGGTGACAAAGCTCTTTAGGCAATCTGCTAGTGAAGTGAGAGGCTGGTGCAATTTCCTGGCTTTGTGGGTGCCCTTCTGTGTTATGAATGACCCATCTGCTTCTTGGCCCACCATGAAACCTGAAATAGTCATATATTTCTTGTGCTCCTATGAATAGGTAATTGTAATTCATCCTAGCGTCCAAGTCCATGCTCCCTTTGTGACTAGGACAGGTCTCCACTAGGTGCCTTCTGATCAAGATTAGCACGTCATCCTCAATTAAAGGCACGTAACAACCAAGAATTAAGTGAAAAATGGAGTATGAATTGCTCTCTGTTCCTCGACATCCTGCTGATTCGATGCTTAGCCATGCAGAAGTTACAAGGCATGTCATGAGGGGGCCAAATACATTTCTGAATGCTAACAAAGAGAGTAATAAAATAGTGATACCTCCAGACTCTGGGCATGCTGAGGGGTTGCCTAGTGTGAGGAGTGCATTTTCAAAGTGCAAAGCACCATATGGGTGCTGGAGCATTCTTCTCATTAGTATTATTGTTACAAAGTGGTTTTGAATTTCTTGGATAAAAATGCAGACATTGCTACCTGCTGCTAAGGTTTAACAGTCACTGCTTTTCTCCAGCTGTCACTTTTTTTCAAGTGAAAAGTGAAGTTAAAATAAAGTGAGACTGAAATACAAAGGATCTTGGTCTCTGAGGGGAAGGTGAGTAGGTGGTGAGAAGAGGAGCTCTTATAATTACCATCTCCTGAAAAGGTTTACAGGCAAGTGCACTCTTTTTCTTTTCTCCAGAAAGTAAGCCTTCTAATAGATTCCTACCTTCTGGAGACAAAAAAACCCCAAACCAAAATACCAAAGAAAGTCTAACGGTGTCTGACAAACTAGCTAATGGGAAAACTTATTACAAACAGGCTGAGCAACCATATCAATAATCTAGTGGAGCAGGCACAGGGTATGGTGGGTGAAGGCAGAAACCTACAAATGGATAAAAGGCAAGCTGCTGAAAAATCACTGTAGGCTCCATGTGGAAAAAGGCGTACCCAGCATGTCATACAGGAGAGATGTTCAAGTGGGGTCTCATGGAACAGCTGCAAATTGGGTTGGTTCTCCACTGAAAGAATGACCAGCTTCAGTTTCAGCACAGCCATGAGATGCAAATACCCCTGAATGCAGGTTAGCCAAGCCAAGCTTGTTACCAGTTAAAAGACTGATAGATTGTTACCAGTTAGATTGATAATACCAGTTAATTTGCTTGAAGAATGGCCAGTCTTTTCAATCATGCTGGGAGCTAAAAATATCTAGTGAGGAAAAAAACCCCAATCCAACCTTAAACCAAAAAACAACCAACCTCAAAACACCAGTCTGAATGTGGAGAAGTATTGGCACTGGTTTTGTATTTATTTTAGCTGTTATAAGAAGAGTTTCGCTTCCCTTCCCTGAGACAATCTTAGTAGCAGTAACCAGGAGGTGTTTTCTCAGCAAGATAAATTTGGAGGCAAGTACCCAAGGGATAAGGAAGGTGACATAACCTGAGCTGAGCACTGCCAGAAAGCTGACTGGGAAATCACAATGTGGGCAGCAGGCCTTCAGATGCCGTGTCCCCTCACAATATCTTTGTCAGGGCAGCAAGAGGCTGTGCCGTCATGGTATGTGACTCTGCACAGAGCAGGAGGCATCTGGCAGAGGATCTGTGGTTTATGAGAGCTAGACCTGCACTCAGTGAAAGCAGATCCACCCTGGCAGCACCACACGGAGATGTGAATGTGTTGCTGATCCAAGTCCTGTGCTGCTCATTTTATTGGTTTCTAATTCTCCAGAGGAAGCAGTTTCTGACAGTAAAGCGCTCTAGAGCTCCAAGGTGTCTCTGTTAACAGAGGTAGGGGGAAAAAAAACCCACTTGATTAAAGTGAGCCTTCAAGAACAACTGTTGCCTCTGAAATCTGGCCTTTTACCAGGAAAATTCTCTCCTATCACTCCAGTTGATGCCATATCTGTAAGTATGAGGCATCAGTGGTGATGACCTTTTGGGTTTCTTTTGGTAGGAACAGTTTCAGAGCCAGCAGATGGGGACACCCAGACCAGAACAGAAAAAAAAATAGTAGAAAAGAGGGTGGGAGATAAATGGTCCTGTCGGTGCCAGGGGAATCTCCGGACAACTGGTCTGTCACCTTTTTTTGGGCAGATGCTTGCTCTTCTGGGGTACAACAGTGCTGGAATGGAAAGCATCTTTGTGGAGGAGCATGTGCCTGGGAGGATGTGATGGATTTGGGATTGCAATTCATGCCTGTCCCTATGAAATTCACTGCAGATCTAACAGGAGATCATTACCAATGGGTCCCAGGTCAGGCAGCTCGAAGTGTGCCCCATACACCTCCAGGATGTAGCCTCTGGTCTCTCCGAACACCTCCACGCTGAAACGCATTCCTTGCTGGAAAATAAAGAAAGATACTAGGATCCTCCCAGGGCTTTGCTGACAAACCACGAGCAGCTGAGTGCAGGAGTTGGCTTGCTCCAACATCTGGCTCTGAGCCACAGGCAAGATGCACTCAGCCCTTACCTGGATGACACAGATTTCATTGGGCTCCACTAGCATCTTCCCAAACTCAGTTGTGATGAGCAGTTTTCCTTGCTGGGGCACTGTGGAAACAAAATGCAGGCAGAGGAGCTGAAGTATTGTGATGATTGCCACCTTCTCTGTCCTTGTCAGAGTATCCAGGCTCCAAGGAAGAGCAGTGAGCCCTTTCTGACACAGCTACACAGGTCGTTTGGGCTCCCACGCAGAGTCTTGAAGCAGAGACACCTGCACTGGAGTGAAGCTTCCTGACCAGCCCCATCATCCCCACACTACAGAAGGTACTTGTATGAGCCAAAACTTCATGGCCCCTTGAGGTAAGGTTTGCGCCACAGTCCAAATAAATGGGATTTGATATTTTTGGGTTCATACCTGTCTGTCTCACAATCTTCACATGAAATAGTGCATGTACCCATCTTTGTCATGACCGTGGCAGTGTGAGATGTCTGGGAATAGCTGCTTGCTGAGGGTAGAAGCAATACTCTGCTAACCTCTGCATTGTTTTCCATGATTGTCCTGGCACAGGAGACCTCACATTTTGACTTGAAAAACTAGCAGATTTACAAAACCTGCCCTGGCACTTTTACTTCACAGTAGTGAGGGAGGTGAGTGAGAACAATTTAATAGCTATTTGATGGGACAAATGTTCCTGTTGGTGTCCTGAAGGCATTCCTGTTCCTTACTCAAGAAAGACACAAGCAAATATCTGACTTCTGATATCACTCAGAATATTTTTCAGCATGTGTGGACTTTATGTGTCAACCTCCACACTCGCTGTGGCAGTCTGGTTGCCTGAGGGTGGCACAGCACGGGAGCTAAGCTGCTGTGCCAAATAATCTTGGGCTAAAGCAACAAAGGCATCTCACTGTAAGCTGTTCAGAAATCCTGAGGTTTATGATTTCCGGAAAACCTCTGCCTGTGGCGTGTCTAATACCAGTCTGGGGAGCATTGGGAAATGATCTCTGAGCACCATGCTAAGGAACCTGGGTCACTGCTGAAAGAGTTGAGGTCTGGCACAGGAGCAGTGCAACTCGCCCGACAGCCCAGCTGGTGCCAGACCACCATATCTGCATGGCATGGGGGTGAAGCCAACCCTCTCCTCCAAATCTTGGCTGCAGGGCCCAAGGCTCTACAAGAACAAAGAGGCAGGCAGGTGGTACCCCAGGTAGAACCACCTGGAGGAAAAAAGAAGCCAAAGCATCAACTCACCAATCAGGAAGTCGCCATCCGAATTATAAAGGCATCTAGATAAAAAAGGAACCGGTAAGGTGCTATAAACCCCATGCATTTGTGCACACCACAGCCACAGCTGGGGATTTCTGAGCTGGGAGACTGACATGGCAGAGTTTCACAGAATATTCTGAGTTGGAAGGGACCCACAAGGATCATCAAGTCCAACTCTTAGGTAAATGGCCCAGCCTGGAAGCAGGATGTTCTCTGACCTCTGCCAGGTCTCTGCCTTTGTACTCATGGGCACATCAGTTGTTGTAAACTGGGGAGTGGGGCTGATTTCCCCCCTGAGCCGCTGCAGGGAGCAGCAATGCCTGCTGCATGTGTGTTGAATTCTGAGGAGCAGCTCCTGTCCCTCAGACAAGAGCACCTAAATCCAACACATCTCCTCTTGCTGCACCCCCATGTCCAGCTCCCTGTTTCTCTTGGTGCTTCCCCACTCACTCCTCTGGTGTTTGACCACAGAGCACAACCTGCTTCACAAACACCTGCTGTGGACACAGAGAACACGTTTGCCTGTGCACACAGGAACACGGGACATACAGGGACGCTGGGGGCTGGACTCAAGTTGGTGGCAGCAGACGGGCACATGCAGACAGCCAGCCTGGAGCAGCCTGAGCCGCCAGCACAGCAGGCACTGACCTGTCGATCATGGAGGTGTTGCAGACAAAAATATGGACTGCGATGCCATTGCGTCCTCTGGGCTCACCGGCGCCACACAAGGTGTGCAGTCCCTACAGGCAAACCCAAAGCACCAGGAGTGAGCGGCAGGCAGGGGAGCAAGGGCAGCCCTGTTTCTTCCCCTCACCCCATCCCCTTGCTGGGACTCACTCCCTCTCTCACTTCCCACACTGCTACCAGCCTTTCTCTGTGTGGCCTTCTGTCAAATGTGTTGGCTTCTCTTTAACATACTCGGGGTTTCTTAAAATCCGTGTAAGCTGGTGTTTTCCAGCCAAGGGCCTGGGGAAAACTGAGGGTTGGGGCTTTTTTTTTTTTCTGTAAGAGTTCCTTAAAAGTCAATGAAGAAAATCAAGCCCACTGTCAGTTGCTTAAAATCTGCAATCCTCTCCCCTCCCACAGATGCTCTGCAAGCCCAGTGGTTTGAAAATTGTCAATATTAGCCCAATTCTGAGCATCTTGTATGCCCTGCCACCCCCTGAGAGGGAACAGAGATGGAGGATGCCCAGATGCCCTGGTTCCCCAACTTACGCTCACAAAGTCCATCTTATTCTGAGGGGCTTTTGGAATCTCAAAAGGTTTCCATCGCAGCTAGATTGCAGCAAACAAAAAACAAGAAAGAGATGCCAGTGGCCAGAACACAAATGGTGGTAATTCAAAAGAAAGTAGACCCCTGTCCTTCCTCTGCTTCCCTGCCCTCTGCTAGCTGAGGTAGCTCTCTCTTTCCTTGTTGCCTTGATAACCTGGTTTGGTTTTTTTTTTTTTGTTTGTTTGGTTGGTTTTTTGTTTTTGTTGTTTGTTTGTTTGTTTGTTTTTTATTTGAGGGGCTTTTAAAATTTTTAATCATAATTTTGTAAAGGAATTGGCAGGCCTGTGTAGTGCCAAGGTTAAAAAAAAATCCTATTTAAAATCTGTCTCTATTACTAACAACACTTTTGAGAGCAAAGAAATTTGGATGAGCCAGCTTTCCACAGTCAAATTGTCATGGTCCTGTGCTCCAGTCCACGCTGAATGATTCAGTCCCTCTGTGACCCAAACATGACACTCCTGTTTGCTCCACTTGAATTTCCCCACATCCAAAGCAGAAATAGCTCTGCCTGCATGACTAGGAGCCATGAGCAGCACTAATTACTTCTTGCAAAGCCTATCAAGCTCCTCAGGCAGAAGGTGCCGGAGGAGTCTAAAGCATTTGTTGGATTTGAATCCACCTGCCGTCCTCTGATAAGATGTTCCAGAGTTTATGTTTGTCTGGGGTTTTTTTGATTGTTTTGTTTGTTTTTGTTTGTTTGTTTTACTGTGACATTTGTTATTGGTGTTTGTTTTCTCCCTGCCTCTCAAGCATAGCTTCCCTTGGTCATCTCTGTTCCAGTCTGGAGAGCTTTCTTCTGTTTCAGCATTTCTTGCTCAAATGCCACCCCATATTTTTTCGTCACGTTTGGCTCCTTCTCAGTTTTGTCATCTGTGTCTTTTATAATTCTGCCAGTGTCCTTGGCTAATTTTAAAGTCTAATTTTTCCCTTTGACTTCAATGGGCTTTGCATAAGATGCCTCCATATGGCCATCTTTTTAGATGGATGAGGATTGGGGAAGCTCCTTAAGTACCTGGGTGAAACACAAAGCATCACAAGAAAGAGGAGGTCTTGTCCAACAAATGGAACCTTGTCTCTGGCTCTGCTTCAGGGAGGATAAGAAGGAAAGCAGGAAGGTGGCTTCCTCTTACTGCCAGGAAATAACTCCTCTGGGTTTGGTGGTTGCCATTGAGAGTGGAAAGAGAGGGAGTGGGCAGGAGCTTTGCTGCTGTTTCCTTAGGCAAAAAAGGTACTACACATAAACGTCTTCAGATGCTTGAGGGCTGGGCATCTTGGAATTACTGTAATCATAAATAATCATGAAGGCAGATGTAGGGTGCAAAAGGGCATCCAGGATGGATGAGGTGATAACGGAAGTCATTGGAGCTTCATCTGGGAAGGAGCACCAAAGGCATGTAAATATGAGCCTGTCACTGCTCCTTGGTCAATGGCTGGAAAACATATTCCAGCAGAACTGGGAGATTATTTAGACAAATGGTGAGGCTGCTGGGAGGCTGGAAATTAGTTAATCATGATGCATCAAAGGGCAAAACCTGAGAGAATTGAAAACCAATGACCATGAGATGATGTTGAGAGGAGAACGGCAGCTGGTTAGCAAAACCAAATGTTCTGGGGCTGGCAGGGAAGAAATCATGAGTAAAGACAATGGCAAGGCCGTAACAGAGGAAGACAAATGCCGTCTCTCTGTGTGACTCTCCAGAATGAGGCGAGATTTCCCGCGAGGGCTGCAGAGAAATGGGCTGGCAGCCAGCAGCCTCTCCAAAAGCGCAGGGAAGGAGAGGATGGATGGCAGAGACATGCTGCTGCTCTGCCTGCTGGGCTGGGGCATGATGAGATTTTGATGAGGGATGCTGAAGGAGAAGAGAGAGCAGATTAAAAGGTGGCCAACAGGAGTCCCCAGGGGAGATGCCTGGTAGCACAGGTCTAACCCTGTGGCACTGTAGCTGTGCTGGGAAGCAGCACAAGGATCTGTCAAGATGGGGAGCAACAAGCATCAAGGGCTGTCCTTCCTTGGGTGACCATGGTGAGGAACAATGAACAGGTGGCAGACAAGACCCTGCTCCTGAGTTGGCCAGACCCCCAGGAACCCATGGCTCCCCTCAGACCTCTTGCAACTCAGTGCCTTTGCACTTCTGATTAGTTTGATATTCGACTGTCCTCCTGGCAGGACCAGGTCTCCTTCCAGCATGGTTACCTGGTTGGGGTCAGGCTCAATTTCATCCCAGTCGTGTGTCAAGTGGCCCTCCTCGAGAGGTTTGAAGGGTTTGTGGCAAACCGAAGGTAGGATTCGATACAGCCAGCTACAAAGAAGGAAAACACCTGGATTAGCCTGGGGAAGAGGTTAAACCCTCTGGGTAGCTGCTGGCTGATTGAGCTCCTAGAATAACATTTACATGGGTGGCAACTAGAACAAAAGGTTTATTAAATATCAGATTGATAATATTAAGATTAAATATCAAACAACAGCTCACAGCCAGAGGTTTCCAGAGACATGGCTTTTATTATAGGCTCTAAATACAAACATGTCATGCTTTATATAGGTAAAGGTCTGTATGTGTATTTACATATAATTACATATGTCTGCATTCATACATACACATATATGCATATTAAATATAAAGATACAGCTTTTTCTGTGGCCAAAATACAGCAATCTTGCAGTTGGAAAAAGAAGCTTGTTTAAACACAGCTATAAAGCAGCTCAGACACAACAGGGACAAGCAGTGTCCAACAGAAAGAACAGAGGAGCTCTCTGGAGACAGAAGGTCACAGCCTATATCTGAATTTGGATGGATTACAAGAAGCAGCATCCTATGCCTGGCTGGCCATGCCCATGCAGCAAAGCCCAGAGTTTTATGTGATGCTTCCTGCTGCTGTAGGAGGTCCCCCATGCCTCTGTCACTGCCTGGGACCGTAGCTCTCCTCCCTTGCTGCCTGCTGTGGCTGTGCAGCTTGCCAGCACTGCCGCTCCAGCATCCACACGCCCTGCGTGGTGCAGCCAAGCCTGAAGCTGGGCTTTCAATCAGGTGAGAGAGCAGAGGTGATCAGGAAAGCCTGAGCTAGGCAGGGCTGCCAATGCCTTTGATGTGTTTACCGTGATGGTTGCAGTTTGGGCAAGTGGGAGAGGGGAGGAGGGAGCTCTCCCTTGAGAACTGGAAAAATTCCATCAAGGACAACGGCTTGCAGCAAACAATGATTCATCCCTTTCCCACGCACACTGAGAGCTGGCACCAGCCTGGAGAGCAGAGGCATCTCAGATGATGCATTTGCCTTTTATTTGAATAAGCAGCAAAAGGGACAGAACAGCCACAGTGGGAGAAGCAAAAAGAGAAACCCATCTTCTGCAATCTGGTTATGGCTGGAGCATGACAACCGGGACAGAGCTCTGGGAAATTTGTTGCTGGCTGGAACAAGCTGTTCCCAGGACTGCCGAGGTGTTAAAGAGCATGCTGGGTGCCTGGCACTTTTCTGAGGCTCTGGGAAGCCCCAAAATGGGAACAGACGGAGCTAGCAGCTCACTGGCCCCAACCAGTGTGCAGGAATATCTCTTAGGAGGAAAGAGTCTTTCTCAGAGGCTTGGTTTTGACCCTATTCATCAGGTGCTTACCAGTGCCAGTGGCAGGGGTGATGTTTCCATAGAAGCACCGTGGCTGTAACCCTGGGGTTGTTTCACACAGCACACACAACCCCCTCGGGACCATGCAGTCCCTGTGAACATCCCCCCGTTCCACGCCTTGCTCAAAAAACCACTTTCTTTCCCACCCCAATCACTCCTTTCTCAGCATTTTTGTAACCCACTTGCCCCACCAAATCCTTTTCTCTCCCTTTCCTGTGGTCTTCTGTCCTTGTCCCTCTCCCAGTGCACAGTAGAGGTTTTTTACCCTTCTAGGCTTGCAGAAAGCACTGGTGGCACCGAGGAAGCCTCTCCACTGCTCCCCAATGCTCACCCCAAGTGCCACATCCCCCAGCCACTGCCAGGGGTCACAGTACCTTCGCTTGTTGGTGGGCCGGGGACAGGTGAAGGCAGAGCCCGAGAGCTGTTCCGCGTACAGGCCGTATGGGCAGACTTGAGGGTTATTCTGGATGGAGGAGAAGGAAAAGCAAGGAGTGAGAGGCAGTGGCATTGAACTTGGCTCTGAAGCCTCCAGCAGAGCACTGACCTGGGCACCTGGCACCCGGATGCCATGGGGTGCTGTGCTCTCCTGAGGCTGCGCTTCAGCTCCAGCACTTGCATATTCTTGCTCCTCTGAGGCACCAGCCAGACCCCACACTCCATTCCCACATGCCACAGGAGTGCCCTAAGGAGTCAGCACAGCCACTGGGGCAGCAATAGAGTAAGCTGCAAGGGGCAGTGCTCCACAGGGTCAGGAGCAGGAGTATCAGGGAAAAGGAAATAATTCCCAGTGAATACAGATGGCGAAGCAGACTGGTATTGAGCACAAACTTTTCTCAGACCAGGTGTTCAGAGGGGTTATCGCAGAGCATCATGTCTGGCTGGCTTTCCAGACAGCTGATAAAGACTTACAGCAGCTGAATGCACTGAACCCCCCCTTCTGCCCCTGCCCTCTGCCTATGGAACCGGTGCCCAGAGCGGGCGTTTTGGTGTCATGCTGCTTCCTCCTGACAGTGCTGCTTGCTGCCCAAAAGCATGAGTGACCTGTGTAGGAGCCTTTGCTTTCCTGCAGGGTTTCTGCACAGTGAGAATCCTCCTTTGGAGTACAAAGGGGGCACTTTCCCCTTTGCAGAGCCGTGGGTACAACTAGCACAGGTTTTAGCAACCCTTATGAGTTCATAACTGGAGGACAGATTCCTGCTTTTTAGAGAACAGAAACTAAGCATTTTGATCTAAGTAGGCCACCATCTATTTGTCTGAGATCAGCAAGAAGCAAAGGCATCCAAGAACTGCAGGAAACACCCCTGTGGGACAGTCATACACTATTTGCTATCCTATCTCCCTCCTGCAAGGTCTACTATAACATCCTGCCATCCTGCTGCTGAGCAGACCAGCCATCCATAAGGTATCAAACCTTGCCCTGAGAGGTGGGCAGAGGGGAGAGCTAAAGCTCTCTGAGTGCATGTAGCTTCTAGCCCTCAAGCTCCATCTTGTCAGTACAAGTATGCAGTGAATCAGGGAAATCAATAACCCTTGGAATTTTTATCTTAGCCAGCACTACTGCAGATGCCAGTCTTATAAATAGTGCATCGGAGAAAGGATCCACTCCCGGGACTGAAGATTTTTTTGTCTAACTTGTTTTCAGATTTTTCTTTTAACTCTTTTGATACAGAGTCCACACTCTATCCAGATGAGAGCACCTCAGCCAGGAGCTGGAGGAGTCTGCTCTGGAAAGTGGTGTGCTGTGGAAATCCTCAAAGAGCGCATCCACCACAGCCCAGTGCCTTTTTAGACCAGCAGCCACCACTATTGATCTTCCAGTTTTAAGGTGCCTCTATCTTACATTTTTTCTAGCCAGCCTCAGAAACAAGAAACTGCACCAGCCAAGCTACCAGCCTGAATCAGCACAGCAGTTTGTCTTTCTTGTGAGCACACCGTGGGCTGCCATGCAGACCTAGGGGACATAGATATGCATTTAACATGTCCCTGTGTTGTGTGTTAGTGTCCTCACTGGCACACAACGTGTAAAACACTGGAACTGGGGAAATCCAAAAAACTCAGGAAAAGCAAAAGTTGAAAAGGTCTCCATTTGACCTTAATTCTTTGCATAGATGGTGAAGAGGAGCACCAAGGGATGTAATTGGCTAAGCACTATGTCATAGAATCCTAGAATGGTTTGGATTGGGAGGGACCCTAAAGATCATCTAGTTCCAACCCCCCTGCCACGGACAGGGACACTTCCCAGTAGTCCAGGTTTCTCAAAGCCCCATCCAACCTGACCTAGAACATTTCCAGGGATAGGGTATCCACAACTTCTCTGGGCAATCTGTGCCAGTGTTGCACCACTCTCATGGTAAAGAATTTCTTCTTAATATCTAATCTAAACCTGCCTTCTTTTGGTTTAAAGCCATTTTGCGTTGTCCTGTCCACTACATGTCCATGTGAAAAGTCCCCCTCCAGCTCCCTTGTAGTCTCAGTTGGGTACTGGAAGGTACTATGAAGTCTCCTTGGAGTCTTCTTTTCTCCAGGCTGAACAACCCCAACTCTCTAAGCCTGTCTTCATAGGAGAGGTGCTGCCATCCAAGTCCAAAGGATTACAGAAGATCCAAAGGAAGCCACAGGCAGCCTCAAAATGTGTGTTGGTGTAAAGCAGACCAGCACAAAGGAGGTGAGAGGGCTTTAATTCTTCAGGGTTTCATTCTCGCCTCTGGGCACCAAGAGGGTAGCACCACATGGGTTACGATTCTTTTCCTTAAAACAGAATGACCCCATATAATTTATTTTCATCAAACATGTTCAGAAGTTACTTTTAAGAACTAATCTCTCAGCTTGTTAGTACAGGCATTCATGTCCCCTCCCTACAAAGAAGCTGCTCCCCTGCTGAAGACTTGTATGTCAGCTTCATTGAACCCCATTCCTATAGAAGTTCTGATAGCTGCCTCTCCTCCATGAGCATGTCTCTGCTGATCTTCAAACTTCTGCTCCAGTTTAGTCAAGAGCTGGTGGCTTCCTTCTCTGTGTGGCTGAGCCACTTGTATTGCAGACTCCTTTAGGAAAAAAACCCCTGTTGCTGAGCAGAGGTAATTAGGCAAGTCTTAACCCCCAAGGTGAAACTTGGAAGCTCACAAATAACTTAAAAATAGAAAGTATGAATGGAAATCTTTCATTCTGACTTCTGTCAGCATCTTATTATTCCTGTCTTGCATAAAGAAGGTTCCTGGAGATTTTCATGGTGGCAGAGAGATAGGAAACACATTAAGATGAAAAGAAGCCCAGGGATTAGATATTCACTCAAGAGTGCATTTTGATAGAGCACTTAAAAAAACCTCAGTACCTGTCCCTCCGGTAAAGCTCCTGGACAGCGTGGATCCTCAGAAACATGTTCATTTCCAAATCCCGACATGTACTGTAAAATAAACCACACAGCTCATCACTGTTTTGAAAACACAATCAAAACCTCTCCAAACAACCCACCCATTGTGTTCCCATGCGTTTTTTCCAGGTTCTTTGTATGCATTATGACTTTCTCAAATGATCTGCTTAAATGTTGCCACAGTCTGTTTTCACAGCTCCTAGATTTGCTTCATTAGCTAATGCTGTGGTGGGCTGGGAAGCACAGACAGGAATTGATCTCCTAATTGATCTCTGCATGTCTATTTTGACTACCTTCTGCTCCATCAAGGCACTTGAGAAATAACCCAAATATTGCATAGACTGTCAGACTCAAGAACAACAGGGTGATGGATAGGAAGAACTGTGCACCAACATTGTGGATGTGTGCTGGCACCATTCATGTTCAATCTGACTTTGCTTCAATCATGGATGTTCCAAAATCTGCAGACTGCCTTGCAAATTCGTTCATTGGGTCCTCAGATTCTCAGGGAATGAAACTGGGAATCATTTAGTTGACATGTCTTATGATAAATCCCCGTGCTCAAAGAAAAGGTCAGGATGTAGCTGGGAGGAGGGAGGAAGGGAAACACAGCCAAGTTAAACAGTGTTACTGATTTGCCCTAAAAAAGCATTGCCTAGTTGGGCATGAACTGTCCACCATGGTAGTAGGTAAGAGTTAATCCATTATGGATTAATCCATACTGGGTGATAGTCTGGCTCTCCAGGGCAGTGAATTCCCAAGAAACCCACGGATGGAACAGACCTACATGTCCTCCCATATCTGACCCGCCTACAGCTGCCGTGGTCTGAGCATGGCTAAAAGCCACAGGATACAGTGGATGCAGATCCCAGCTTTGCAGCACTGGGGAAAGCCCCGCAGCAAGCCTGAGACACATAAGGGAAGCAGGAATAGCAGAGACCTTAGCTCTGCACTGAGAAATATAAATACAGTCCCTTCAGATGCCACAGGAAGGCAGGAAGCAGCTCTGTTGAACTCTGCATGAACGCAGAGGTGTTTTTTGGCAGCGACCAAGCGGTTCAGCCCCGTGGCCTGGGGAGGGAGTTAAATATTAATGCTCCCCTCTAACAACTCAAGGCTAGCGGGGCTGCTCATCAGCCTTCACACAGCCCTGCCGGGACGGCAAAGCCCAGGAGCCCTAAGGCTGGACTGCCACACACCCTGGCTGTGACCAGCACTCAGCAGAGCTGGCAGGGGCAGGCACCTTCCGAGGGGCACAGGTCTGAGATAAAAGTGAACTGACAAAGCCCCGATACCTGGTTTATTTTATATACAGTATTACAGTGCCTGGATTATTCCCCCCAGGGGTGCTCAACCTTGGGCAATTTGCAGCCCCCTTATAGTTTTCCCAGCGTAGCAGACACTCAGAGAGCAAGCCTGAAACCTCCTGAGAAATCATGTGTCTTCCTCAGGCTCCTTTCAGTGACCTGTAAGAGAAGACCATTCCCAGGAGGCCCAGGCTGGCTGGAAGCCCTGCTCAGCCTGAACCTGAAAACATCCTGGTTTCCATCGGTTCAGGGAGGATATTTCTGTCGTCTTGCAAATGAATATACATCGCTAGGAGCTGCTCTCCGCTGGGTTCTGCGAGAAGCATATTGATATGCAAAGCAGTAGGTCACCTAAGCAGCCTTGGCAAATGTATCGTACTGGAGCATTTCTCCCCTCACCCCCGCTTTTTCCCCCCCTCCCTTCTTTTAAACGGAAATGCAGCAATATCTGATGGGACTGCAGCAGTTCCAGAATTAACTGAGACATCCACACTGCATCCTCCTTTACCAGTAACATAAAGGTGGTCCGAGCATTTGCCTTCGGGGCAGCCCTGGTGAAAAGGGGAGGAAAGGGGGAAGAGGAGGAAGAGGGAACATGCTGATTTTCTGGAGGCATAGCCAGCAAGATTCGACAGGCTCTGCTGAATGCTGATGGAGAGCTGCGAGGGGACAGTCAGCGGTTCTTTGGAGGGTTTGTGTGTCTGGCAAGCATTGTGTGCTCCCCGGCAGCCCCGTGCCACACTGCTGGGGTGAGGGGGAAAGAAAGCACAGAGACTTTTCTGTGGCAAATCTATCCCCTGTCCTTCAGGCTAAAAAGCTGGTGACCTGCACATCTGGCCTGCCCGTCCACATCCCCAGAGATCCCTTTGTCTCTGCTTGCTGGGACGGGGGAAGGAAAGAAAACCAACTCGGCAGCAAGCATCTGGTGGCAGCAGCTGCTCTGTGCCCACGCTGGTGCTGCACCGCACCTTGCCGGAGCGCAGCAATGCAGGGGGCAGTTTCCCACTGGGCTGGGTGCAGAGCTGCTGCCTTCCTCAGCTGCACCAGGGGCTGCAGAGGATGGCACTGCCCTGCTGCCTCGAGAGTGGTGGCAGAAGCTGCTGCATCATTGTTTGGTCAAATAAATTCTTTCTTGCCAAGAAAGAAAACCAGAATTCTCAGGTAACTGCATCGAGGGCTGAAAAAAAGACATTGGCAGGACTGCAGCCACTGGAGGGGAAATGTCTTGCTGGTGATTTATCACCCTGAGTGTGGCTCCAAGACTTTTGCCTAGATGTTGGATGTGCCTTTTCTTATTCACTGTTTCGTTTTGTCTTTCCCTGTGGCAGACCCCAGAGAGGCTTCTCTCCTCTAAATGCCCATAGGGGTTGGTGTCAAACATTATGTCAGCTCCCAAAATGCTGTGCCACATCAGCTCCCTGCATGCCTCGGAACTGTCACGCTCCAGGGCTCTGGAGCAGCATGCAGGGACCCTGCTGATACAGGTTGGTTGGGGGCGGCAGTGAAAGGGCCAGGCACATCATGGCCTTTCTCCCTTCCAACCCTCTGAGCCCACCTCCCACTTCTCAGTTTGTGTTGCACAAGGTGCCCCCAAGCCAAGGGAAATGGCACCTTTCTGCCTGCCCAGCACCAGAGCATCCTTCCTGGGCTGAAAAATCTGTAAAAATGGAACCTAACCCTTCTCCATGAAGTGGCACCATGATTTGAGTCCAAAGGCACCTCCCTCTAGGTCTCTGTCTGGCCTCTACAGTTCCTAGATAAGTTCTAGATCTCTCCAGGTTGAGTAGGTTGATGGGCACTACTGTAATTGGGCAGGTGGTTTCTATGTTACATAAAATATTCTCTGTGGCTCTTTGTTTTCAGTTCTGCTTTTAACTACTGTTGTTATTTTGTTCAAGATCCTGTAGATTTTTATGCCAACAGGACCTTAGGAATTCATCTGACTCCACTTTGGTTTTTGTTTTGTAGTTTTTCAATAAAATGAGAGAGATAAAAGCCCAGCACAGCATAAAAAATTCAGCAAAGCTCATTGATTGGAATAACTGGGATGTAAAGCAGAGTGCTCGCAATGGGTGTCATGCTCTGACCTATAAACCATAACCTTTTGTTCTCCAGATTAGACAGCAGGCATGGGAAAAATGCATTTGAAGTCTGAACACATAGTCTGCGAAATAATTAAGACCCTTCTTCAAACACTGCATAATGTATTTCTCTATCAGCTCCTGCTTCAGGACACAGGAAAACAATTCCTCTCTCGACAAGAAGCATGGCACTTTTTATCAGCTCAGTCCAGTCAGCACCAGAGTGTTTAACACAAAGGCAGAAACATTGACATGAGCATCAGGGGCAACGAGCAGAGGCGGTCTCTCACCCTCTGTGTGGGGCTCCACAGCCTCCTTGCAGGCTGCAGCCAAAGCACACAAACCAGAGCTCTGCCCTCATGCTGCAGGGCCAATATCCCCAGCAGAAGCTGCCACCTCCCCTGGTATTTCGACATCCCTCTGCTCCAAAAGTGCTGGAGATGGTCCAAGGCCAGACCTTTCCTGAAAGGACCTGCTCAGCTCTAGGGTGAGACATGGCACTCTGTGGGCAATAGAAGAGAGGGATGGATGCCAGAGGAGTGGAGAGGAAGGGTAAAGCAACAGTTTTGGAGGAGAGATGCCAAGAGAAGGCAGAGCGGGTGAGGTGATGACGGGGTAGGGACACCTGTGACGTCTTGGAGCGGAGCTGCTGGCAGAGCAGCCTGTTCCCATGAGCAGCTCCAGTCAGACCCACGCTCAGCCTGCAGCCACAGTCACAGTGGCCAAAAAGCCCTTAGGGGCTGCTGGGAGCGAGTCAAAGCTGGACAGGGAAGATGCAGTCACAGCCATGACATGAACCAGCTGGACCCTCATCTGGAACGGTACAGAGGCAAGGCTGCCCTGCTGCTGAGAGAGGGCAGTGAGAGCTGGGAACTGTCATGGACAGGCAAGGAAGAGGCGCAGTGAAATCTTACTATATGAGGAGACAGGACTCCTCAGAGGTGAGTAAGAAGACCTGTAAAAGTGCTGTGTAAAATAATGAGTGCTGCAGAAAGTGGTGAAGGAGCACACACATGTATCTCCAGGGCTAGGAACAGGGTCAGGAACAATGACATCCCGAAAGTCTGGGGAGAAATATGGTGATCCTGCGCAAGCTCTTGAGACCCACCACGTCCTGGGGTGAGGCCTTGCCACTCCTGCCTGCTGCAGCAGCTCATGCACCCCAATGGCCCTGGGGCAGCTGGCCTCCCACGACAGCGGCGATGTGCTGATGAGATTCAGGGTTGCAAGTCTCACGTTCCTATGCTTGAGCCACAAACCCACCCTATCCCACCCTCTTCCCAAAGCTCCCCCGTGCTCTGCCAAATGGTGCAAGGAAAGCTCCTGCCAGCTGCCCCGCTGGGGCTCGGAGAGGAGGGTATGGCCACAGCCTTGCTGTTCCAGGGTGTCCTGCAAGGGACACTGAGAAACAGCCCTGGATGGAGCTGCTCCCCAGGGCTGCTGAGGAAGATGGCAGCCAGGGTTGTGACATCTGGGCAGATGTTACCAGCCAGATTTCATAGGCTGAGGGGGAAACACCCCCTGGCAGCCAGGGCGGGAGGAGAGGTGCACGCCGAGGGTGGGGAAAGGACAACTCCCCCCATGAAGCGGTGCTGACCAAGAATGATTTCCAAAGGAGGTGAAGAGGGAGAGAAATGCCTATTTATAGATGAAACACAGCAAAATACTTCATCCCAAGAAAGCTTTAAAAACACACCTTGACACTCAAAAGAGGGGCACAATAAAATGAAACAGAGCCCAAAAAATTAGTGTGAGCAGAGAAGGGGTGTCCACAGCCAGCACTGGTGGGTTGCAGGCACCCGACCTCTTACCTGCAGGCCCGTCATCCTCCTCCTGGTTATCCTCCTCTTGGAGCAGACACAAACCTCAAGCAGGTATCTGGCCAAAGCGGCCTGCCAAGCAAAGCCTGCTCACTGATCAACTGAGCTGGGCTGGAGGCAGGCTGACAGTGCTGGGAGTGAGAAAGTCCAAGAGAATTTTCAACCTGTTTGCTCAGCCCAGTCTGTGTTTAACCAAATGCCAGCCCTTCCCTGCAGAACCAACCCCAGGATCGATCTGAATAAACAGGGGGCGAGAGGGACTGGGTTTCCTCATCGCCTCTCTTCCCCTTTAGATGTTAAAAAAGGGGTCATAGTTCCCACACATGGGGAATGGGGAAAGAACAAGGTGTTTAGAACCAAGAAAGGCCATTTTGCAACTGTTTTATAAGCTTCTTTCATAAATGATACCTCTAGCAATTTTTATACACAACTCTCTAAATGTGTAACAAATATTTGTTCATTAATTCTTCTGAGCCATGTTACATTGGGGATAGAAGAGATCACATCCACATCGTGCTGAAGGTAGTGATATTTGTGAAACACTGTGTGGCAACATTACACAGCATTTTGGGGCCAAAAGCAGGGGAGGATTTTGTATTCCTGCAATTAGAGCTAGTAAGGGGAACTTACAAATTCTGAAGTATTAATATTTTTCAAGAAAGCTGTTGCTGGGGAAGAAGTGGCAGCAAGCATTTAGCTACAGAATATTAATGAAAGTAGCTCTGCACTCCAGAAGTTGCAGGGAAAGAACACAATTGATTTTATTTGATTTTTTTTTTTTTTTTACTTTGAATTCTCAACT
Organism: Eulacestoma nigropectus; assembly: GCA_013397775.1. Taxonomy (NCBI): domain Eukaryota; kingdom Metazoa; phylum Chordata; class Aves; order Passeriformes; genus Eulacestoma; species Eulacestoma nigropectus. Next base: position 472,304 of record VZTE01002776.1, read on the forward strand.
TAACCCC
>VZTE01002776.1:472426-490871 GCA_013397775.1 Eulacestoma nigropectus
CCCCAAACCAAAAAAGGCAGTATTTTTTTCCATTTCCGTCACCTGCTCTGCTATATGCCCTGCCAGGAGGAAATTTCTAGGAGGCACACACTGAAATTTGAATGTGACCCTGAATTAATGTCTCCTCCTCTCCTAGAGCATCCTGGAAGCCTTCCCTCCCCAAAGCTGTTACCATCCCTGTGATCCCCACAGCAGTCACTGAGAGCTTGGGCTGCAAGAGGGGCAAGTCTTAAATCATCTTGGCTTCTCTGAAAACTCCTAGCTCCTCACACCATTCTGAGTAATACATTAGAGCCACTGAGAGCTGCCACTTTTAAGGTCTGGCAAAATAGGCTGGCTGCCCTGAGGGAGAAGATGGGTTGTATGAAGAGACACTGGTTCTGCGTGGGGCAGAGGGAAAGAGAGTTTTCCTTGGCTCTAGAAGAACATAGACTGAGTAATCTCCAAGTTATAAGTCTTCTTCAGGTCTCTGTTTCTGCATGCCAGGAAGGCTCTCTCCATACCCTGGCCTCTTCCAGCTTTGCCATAAAAAATCGCTCCAGCAGAGAAGAATTCTCCAGGACAAGGCAGAGTTTGTGAATACGTTAGCTCACCCTGAGCAGCGATTCATCATTGCCAAAGAAATAAAGTACCTGGCACTTGTCACCTACCCTTGAGACTCCTTTCCTACCAGACAATATTTAAGACTAAGAAGTTCACCTGACTTATTTTCTGACAGTGAAGAATTACACATTTGACTCCAGTTTAGAAAACTGCAGTTGCGAAGTTTCAGGGGCTTCCAAGATCCCCTTTTACTGAGACACACAGCAGGAGACAGAACATCACATTTTAGCTTACATTTCCCTTTGAGAACCTATATTTCACCTTGCTCACGTCTCTTTACAGGCTCCATTCTCGTTTTCTTCTCATGGGACAGGTAAAAATAAAGATGTTGCTTTCTAATTATGTGTAGGCCTATTTCCTGGTTGTTCTTGTTTCCTAAAAACGGACAAGGTGTTGTCACTTTACTCACTTGATGGCCACGTAATGTTTTAAAGCTTATTGGGCTGCCTAACCTTACTTTTCCATTCCATTCCATTAAAAACATTATGTAGTAAGATTCTGTTGAAATGCCACTTAATTTATAGACCACCAAGTTATATGAAATACAGAAAAAAAAATCTTAGCACGTGTTTTGTTTCTGTCCTAGCCCATACCATTTAAGAGGGAAATCATAAATCCATGCTGATCACTCCAAATCATCTTCATGTTCTTCATGTGTGTGAAAATGCTTTCCATGATTAGTTGCCTTGAAGCATCCCTTCTCAGGGATGGAGGTGAGGCTGCCTGGCCTGTAGTTCTGTGGACTTCACGTAAATGTGAATATTAAGTGATGATCAAACACTGGAACAGATTGCACAGAGAGCTTGTGCATTCTCCACCAGTCAAGATATTCAAAACCCATCTGGACATGGTCCTGGGCAACCTGCTCCAGATGACCCTGCTGGAGCAGGTGGTTAGACTTGATATCTCCAAAGGTCACTTTCAGCCTCAGTGATTCTGTGATCTAGCCTAAACAACCCCTTTAGTTAGCTGCAGTATAAATCTTGGCTATAAATCTTACGTAACGTAAAGTATAGATGTACTTGATTAATATTTTAGTGACTGTGTTCGTTATCATGTAAATATGAAACACAAAAACACAGTGAATTGTTATTGCATAAACATGGGTCATAAACACAACAAATTAAGCCTGGAAGAAGGAGCATTAAAAGCATTCAGCGTTTTCTCAGCTACCTTTCTGGGCTTATGACATTATCCAGAACACGTCTTTACCCGGCCTTCACTCCAAGGAGATTCCAGCTGAAAGACATAACAAGACCCAAAAGAAATAAGTAAAAAAGCAAAAGACATCAGTACCACTGTATTTGCTACATGACGTATGTACAACTGGATGGTACCTGCATGCCAGCAGCTTATTACTGGTGAACTGTTCTCAGAGGCATCTGAGAAGGTGTTCAAAGAGCTCATCTGCTTCAGGGAGGCAGGATGAAAGTACCAAGGGGCTTGCTTGGAAATTTAGCAGCTAGTGTTCAACATCCTGGTGGTGAATGAAGCATGAGGAGGAGAATGGAAAAGACTCCCTTTCAAAGAGAAGCTGAAGCAGCTTGTATTTGATCCAGTGGACAAAGGGGACTCAAAAAATTTGAATTCACAGCATATGCATTAAAAGGCATTTTGTTTCCTGCTGCTTCAGGTAGTGGGGCCGTGGTGTGAACTATTATTGGATCACAGCTCCCCACTGCTTCTTGCAGCAAGGCATTGTCTGGTCCCAAAAGTCAAACTCTTCTTTCCTGTGAACAACACACATCACAGGTGACTGAGGCAGATCCTTTCTGATGCATTTGTGCCCCTCCTGTTGCAATGACCTGTTGCTTTTCACAGTGATGCGCCCTGTTTCTAAAAGGACCAACTTCTCCTCCTGCCTATCTTCATCAGCTAAAATGCATCTGTGATGGACATATTAATAAATACCCTCATTGACTTCTGTCTCTGATCCCAGCTTCCTCAGTTTGCATCAGTTCTTTGCTTGTTAACCCTTTACACACTGACAAATGGGACAGGAGCTCTGTAGAGCAGCTGTCTTTGTTTATCTGATAGTGTACTACTTAGTACCAAGAGATTTCATCTCTTTTTTGAACCTGTCATCACAATATAGCAAAATAAAGCAATAATATTTATACTTTTTTTTATCACTGCCAACAGCATGGTGTTAAAAAAGGCTCTTTTTAATAACATGTACTTTCCTGTAGAGTGGCTCTTATGAAATACGTCCTTGTCATTTTTCTGGGACTGTTCAGCAGGAGATGCCAGACAGGTTAATTATTATCATTTATTTTTTCAGGAAAGATCATAAAAGTTGTCTGCAGCAGAAAGCACACACTCCTTGTTGCCAAAAAGCAGATGCTGCATGAATAGAAGCTGGAGAAGCCACCTGCTCACCTTGCTGTGATGCTTCTGCCTTCAAGCTAGAACCACCACTCTTAGAAGTCAGCAGAAAATTTAGTCACATTGCCCTCTTCTGTCCTTCCCCACTCTGATACATTGGCTAAAGAGGGTGCTAATTTTGGACAGCCACTGAATTTGTGATCTGACCTTTTATTCAGCAAGGGTAGGACAGTCCATCAAACCCATGTAAGCCACAGCAGAACAAGCCTCAGGAAGAGCAGATGGTATCAGACAGCAAGATAAAAGCTCTGACCATAGTCGTAGCCTTCGCAGCTACTGGGCATCCTTGTCCTTTCATAAATCTTTAACCCAAAGCCAGCAGTGCATTTCCACTGTGTAAACACTAACTTTCAGGTCAAAGGGAACATAGATGTGCATGGGTTAATGACCCACTATTTCACTTCGTGCTCCTCCTAGTCAAAAATATGACTGAATTTTAAGTTGGTTTGCTCACACAGTTCAGACTTCATTTGATCTAGTCAAGAAAGAGCATGTGTTTTTATTTATGAGCTTGTCTTGTGTTCAACATCTTTTTGAGAGAAGTCCGTGGTGGTATGCCAAGAATAAACTTCCCTGTGCAATTTCAGTAGGTATGGAACCAGAATTTCTGTGCACTGATAAGCCCAAGGGGCACAACAAGCTGTACCTTGGTGATACAATGCCAAAGCAGGAAAAAGAAAACACATTTCTGTGCTTAATGGTATTTGCAGCAGGGGTCGGCTAGGCAGCTGAACTGCCAAAGCTAGATTTCACAGTCTCTTTGCTGCCACAGAGAGCTCTGAACATCTAAACCACCTTCCTTACAAGTATGCTGGGGGACTTCTCCTCAAAGCTGTGCTAAAGCACACCTTTCCCAAAGCTACTGCTACCCTGAAAAACCCCAAACACTGACAAATCTGCTTTTTTCCATTGTTTCAGGCATCATCACTCTCACTGTTAGGGAGCTACATCTCATTTCAAGATCTGTTTAGAGTCAGGTCCTGAGAACCGCTGTTCACTGCAGCTTTGCCTGCACAACTGGAAATCCCTTATGCTGCTGACATGGCCACCATCAGTGACAGAGACTCTCCTTAACTTCTTCTTTGTGACCTCATGTACCATAAAGCAACGTATTTTCCACATTTACATGTCAGAATAAACCCACAGTAGCACAAGTGCATAATAAATACTAAGAATAATACTTTTGGCTACAAGTCGCAGGCCCTCACTAGGTGGGAGAGCTTTGCCATTGATAAGATATTTGAAATTAAAGATTGGGACTGATTTTTTTCTTTCCTTCCCCTCTTCCACCTGATACCTAGGTGATGTTTTTTCCCTAAAATCCCTGTGTGTCTGAGGACCTAACACACAGTGCTGCAGCAAAGCACACCCTAAGGAAAGCTTTACCTCTGCACACTTCCTGGTAGCTTGCCCGCCAGTGACAGGTTCATCAATAATGATAATGGCTTTTTGTCGAAGCAGACTAGTGCACTAAGCCACACACTTGCTCAACCCTACAAAGGAATAAAAGTAACCAGCATTCTCCTAAGGAAAGTGAGACAGAAACATGACTTCTAACAAGAGGAACTGACTAATAAAAGAAATAGAAGGATTAAGCTCCCTTTGCTGAAAAGCAGAAGCAGGTTTTTCAATCAGTGAAAACTGTCACCTTGTTATCCACTGAGAAATGAGAACCCAAACCCTGACTTCCCCACAGCTGACTGATACTGACTGCAGGCTACGACACAGCAGTTCATCTCTCATTTGTGACAAATGGAGCATATTGCAGCTGCCTCTGCAAATATAATCAATAATGAAAATTTGTATTAAGGTTGCACCCAAAATCCCATTACTGGATAGGTTTCACATGCTTAAAAAGCCAGCGGCATCTTTGCTAAATCTTCCATGTTAAGGACATATTCATATTCATTCTGACTATCCCCTCCGTCATCAAAGTGGTCATAGATCAACCAGAAAGCTCTGCCAAGCCCCTTGGGAACAGGGAAGGCTCATGGTTTATTTGCTCTACATTTCACATGCGTGTGCATGGGAGGTCCAACACATCTCACATGGACCTGCACGAACCCCCTTCACTGATACCTCTGGTACACAGCACCTGGGCACGTATTTCTGCCTGGGAAGTAACACAGAGACACGGAATGGCCCGAATTTAAAGGGACTGGGTAACAATGTTTTGATGTGAAATGTGTGTGCCTGTAATAGAAACCAGAGACAGAACCAGAGATGAAGGAAAACAGAGAAACAGAATTTTAGTGGTACAGCAAGAGAGACAACGCGTGGCAGAAAGAAACAGAGAGGAAAATGGGGAAAAAGGGGAAACCAGGGAGCAGAAGAGGAGTCTTTGTGACTTCTTGTGATATGAAGGGGTCAGATAGATGGGGCAAATGGGGAGAGAAAGAGGGATAGTAATTGTGAGAAAGGGAGCTGGAGGAACAGAGAATGGAGGTATAGGCAGACACAGGCAAGACAGACAGAAGAGTCAAAGGGCATGGAAGGGGTGTGTGTGCAGAGAAAAGAAAGGTAAAACACATAAAACAAGTGTGACACACCAAAATTGCCTGGTGTCACATCCCTAACCTTGCAAGTGAACCATTTTTGGGCAGCTGAAACTGGTAAGGCGAAAAAAGCAATGTAACTAACTCCAGCTGCTCACACACTCCTGCTTCTGGCAAGAAGCTGGAACTTCCTGCAAAAATAAATGTAACATCATCAACAGGCACAACTCCATTACACATCACCTTGTCCTAAGAAGGAAAAAATATACCTAATTGTGGTTACCTGCTGAGATCTAAACAAACAAGATACTTACTCTGGGCTAGAGGCCTATTTTAAAGCACACAGACAGGTGAGCTGTAACCAGGGGTTTGGACACTCTAAAGATGCCCCAGAATGAAGGAGGAAATAGCACTTAAGTTCGCTTGTTCTGCGCTGCAGTTTCTCAGGAACCTGAGGGAGCCCAGATCTGGTTACCCTAAGACTGCACCCGACCTCGAGAAAACAATTCCAGCTTTCATTGTCAAAGGATCAGAGACAGACACTGGTGCTGTCATGAGCTGCACAGCTCAGACATGGGTTCTTTATTATGAATATTTTGGTACCTTGTTTTTTCTGGTTGTAAATTAAGTGTAAACTAACAACCTGTTTCACACAGGCATCTAAAAACTTACTGCACTCATGTTTACAGCTGCTCCCAGATCTTTCTGGAAATGGCCTAAGGAAAAGCAAAGCACCCGTATTTTTAGTAAGTTTGACTGGTGCCCCCAGCTGTCACTTTTGTGCCTGATTAGTGGCAATAGGCAGTTTTCCATTTATTTCCAAGCAGCTGCCAGAAGAGCTGCAGGCAGAGGTAATCCAGAGACTGCAGAACTCTGCTCCCTGTCAATTTCACAGCGGCTTTTTACTTTCTTCTATCCCCACTTATTATTAATCTCTATTTATATCTAACTCCAGCTCTTAGTTAGCCTTTGCCAGAGGCTTAACCATTAGAGGTGACTGTGAAGAAGGAGTGGAAAGAAGAAACTGCCATAAATCAGGCTTTTACCACTCCATGTAATTCTGGCGAGGTGAGAAACCGTGCAAAGCTATGTAGGAAGACAAGACCCTGTACAGTAGATCAGACCAGGTCAAGTCTCCTTTATCCTTAGTGCTAACTATGTAAAGGAAACACCTGTATCACAGAACTTTCCTTCTCATGATGCTCAGTTCCTACTTTTTATACAGCTTTATATTCCTTCTAAATTTCTATCCATTCTAATTCAGAGGACGTTCTTACATTTCATGTTTTCTGAATCCACTAAGTCCTCAGGCTCAGTAGGACCATGTCACATTTGTTCCAAATAAGCACTGTACAAAAACATACTTTTCCCATCAGTTTTCAATGCATTGCCTTTTAATTTAATATAAAAAACAAGACCACAATCAATTATGAAAAGATAAACAGGAGAACCTGATTTACTTTGCCCTCTCCAAAGTAAACAATTTTAATTTAAGCAGCAGAATTAACACCAGTTGTTTTCTACTAATAATTTTCTTTTTAAGGCTTCAAATCTTTTTCCATATCCTGCCTATTGCTTTTGTCCCTTTTGAATAGGGATTAACAGTGCGCTCTAGGTGAGACAACACTCCATTCATTTAATGAAAGCATTCTCTTCTTTTCCAGACCACTCCTTACCCATCCTTATATTTTGCTCACTTGTTTTGGTCACTTTACAGTAAATGAGAGGCCCACTCAGTGTCATCTTTCCTTCAGAGGTAAAATGAATGCAAATCATTGCAAAGACTGTCCATAAGTTTTCCAAAACGGAGACAAGGATGTCACGTATAAGTGCTGTGTATGATGAAGTTTCCCACAGCAGTGTGAGAGGCATTCAACTTATTGCACACTTTCCCCAGATGTTCCCATATATCCAGGCCTGCAATCCTAAGAAACACCCTAGGCTTCAGATGAGGTTTTTGGAAAACCTTTCCCAAGTCTTTTCCAACAACAGAAGCTTCCGCAGGCTAGGCAGCTGTAATATCATTTTACTCTGCTTGACAGAAGCATTATTATCTTTGAGCATCCAGTCAGAATGGGAATGTCATTAGGAACTCAGAGAAGTCATCTCTCACTTCTTCAGCGCTCAATCATAATGAAGGCTCTTCAGCGTTCCTCCTCCAAACCTCTTCCTTTCAGAGAAGCCAGGAATCTAGAGGCAGGGAAGACAAGTTGTCATGTCAGAATCAGCATGAGCTCCCTCTAGCCCACGCTGTTACCAAGCCAACTGCAACATCTTCCACGCCATCTCCAGAATCAGGGCCACAGTGCTTCAGCTGACTGCTAGAGGAGCATCACTAATTAAACACTGCACAGCTTCACTACGGCTCATTTCTTCTGTGGGGCTCCTTAAGGCTTTTTGGCAAGGAAAATTGAAAGCCTCAATCCTAACCCAGTTAATGACAGATTTCAAAGCCTGAATTTCCCCCCAGATGCAAGTGCATACAAGAATTTATCCTCCATTCATTTTTACGACTATAAAACAGTATAACCAAGTCCTATCAAAGAGCTGTTGAGGCTCTATGCCTTCAAACCTGGGCAGCAGCATTTCACTGGCAGCCGAAAGTACAGTTTTATCAATGGCTGAAAGCTTTGAGAAAAACATAGGGGTAGAAATGGCTGCAACAATACAAAGGATTAGCACTCCTACTTTTGCAGCCCATCTGTAGACACTGCTTACCCAGTGACAATGGATGTTTACAAACAAAATCGACTTGAAACCATCCCAAGATTCTCTGGCTTTAACAGTATTTCAGACAGATTTTCAACCCAATGCATCTGTGAATCCCCAAAAGAAAGTGATGCGCTGCTTTCTAATACTGCAGTTTTGTCCTACTGGCATCATAAAACTATCTGATTACAGGCCAGAGTAACTTCTACCTTACCCACTACACACAAGCAGAAACAGCAGACCCAGTAGACACAGCCTCCCAAAACAATTCCCCACTTTCACAGGAAATACAGTCTATTAAAATGGACGGAGTCAACCAAGCACTACAAATCATGCCAGGAGAACATGGGCATGTATGGATGGTATGGGACAAAAACATAATCTACAACTCACAGCAGATTGCTCAGGTTACACACTTCATTGGTAAATAGAGAGCTAAAGAGCTTTCCCCAAAAAAAGTCCACAAAAACTCCACAGATTAAATCTACTTAGGGTTTTCAGGCCCAAAACTCAAACATAAAAGCAAGGTATTCACTAAGGTACTGTTTTATCCATCTCTGAAAAGCAATCATCTCTAAGAGTAAAATTAGGCAGATTTTGTACAAAGGTTAGCCTCATGAAAACTGCTTTGGGAATTTAAAAAGGAAAAATGCAATCATTATAACTAAAAAGTACCTGGACACCACAGGTAAAAAGTTATCTGCTTTAGCATTTTTTATATCAAAGTCACTAATTAAGAGTAACAATTATTTATTTATCAGAGATCTGATTGAAGTCATAGCAATGAATAATTTGAAACTTATCATTCTTTCCATCTTGAAGAAGTTTATAACAGAAATACCTCAAAACACGAGTGATCGTAGTGACCTATTGTAGAAAACCCACAAACACATTTGTAAGAGTTACATTAAGTAGATAACTTCAAATGATAACATTAGGAGGTTGTATTGAAATCTCCATTTCCAATTTGGATTTTGCCTCTTTTAAACATGACTGTTTGCTACTTAAGATTTGTTTTAAGCTTTTGAGCTCTTGTCAGGGAAGTAAGTAGTCACTAGCAAGCTGCAATCTTTGGCACATAGCCATAAGGAATGTATAGTTAATCCCTGGCTAGCTGCTAAATATGATCAAATAATAAAAATAAAAATCTTACATCATGCATCAAAGACAACCAGCACACAAGCAGGTTCCTGCATTAAGATATTATTCCCATGAAAGGGAAACTTCCTTTCACTAGAATGTGGGGAGGGGAGGGGAACGGGGAAGAAAAAAAGGCATCATGCAGAACTGAAAGAGGCAAAAGCGAATTTATTTTTGAAAGGCACTAAAAAAGTGCTCAAAGAAAGGAAGCATTTTGTAATTTGTGACTATTTTTTCCCCACTCTCCCCAAGGGGCTTTCAGCACAGCTACCTCTAAGGGTAAGTGTGACTGTACTTCAGAGATGCTTTTCATGGTAATTTGCACCACCTTTACATGTGGTAAATGCAACTTCACTACTCCCTGCATGGCCAACTGCACGTGAGGAGGTGGGGGGCACAAAAGCTGAAGTGGCCTGCCCAAACAAGAAGTCATTTTGCAAATACTTCCCCAACTGTGCTGAAAACAGTTAATTCAGTCCTTTAGGAATCAATTACAAGCTGGTATCATACTGCCATTTTTCTTGTGCCTCCACTGAACCTCTGGAAACTACCTGTATTAAACATAAAATCTAGTTCCAGCTGTGCAAAAAAAAGCCTTTTCATTGACCTTCAGGATAACATCTATGGCCTAAATGTGCAACCACGCAGCCTGAAGCTGACAGAGCTGAAAGAAATCATATTTGCCCATTTTACTTCATTCTTCCAACTTCTACTATGTTAGCATACTTAAGTATTTCACTGCCAATCACATTACAGACAAATACTCCAGCTGACAAATGTCAGCCATTTTTCTGTCTAGCCATAACAGCTGTGCTCCCACCGATAGAAGAACTCAATCACCAGCACAGATTGTCATTTAAGCTGCATGAAGCCCATGTTTTAAAGAGGACTGTGTCAGCAGTTCACATTACACAGGGAGAAATGAAACAAAAGAGTAGGAAAAGTGACAAACCTGATTGCCATCTCTTAAGAAGTATCTCTTCTCTATGACCTGGGAATTAACAAAGAACGATCTTAGCTTGCACAGCACATGCATAACCTCAGATTCCAACCAACACTTCGCATAGGAGCACTCAAACTCAGGGCTAACTGGGACAAGGCCTGACCCCACATCTCTGCTCCAGACCTACTGATCTAGTGCACTGCTCCAGCACACCTAGGAGTTGCCACCTCCAGCCATTCTTAGAAAAGCTGTATTATCCTCAACTTCCAACACACCTAATTTAGTTAGCCCTCCTGCGTAATGGAGGTGATGGTTTGTGTGTCTCCTGCTTTAGAGTCAGTTACTCCCCTTCCCTCTCTGCAGGGGTAGTGGTTCCTACTACTGCACAGCAGCCCCACTATGCTATCTTTGCTCAAGTGATGCTTAAACCAGGGCATTCCTTTGTCATTTTCACAATGGACCTTAATGGTCTCTTTTTCAGGAAGGGAGAGTAATCTTCTTAATTAATTTCTTAATTCCTAAAGGTTGCTTTAACCAGGATCAACAGAGCTAACCAGTCTTATATCTCCCCACATTACTACCTCAGAATGCTGCAACCCCTCTGGTCTCCCAGACGACTTCAAAAGCATAAGCGGAGTGTCTTTGCACATTTGTGAGGTTTTTTTCATTGCTCTATGCAGATCAGCAACTAAGTCTTCAAGCAGATCAGCTATCTTCTGTAGGGTTCCAAAAGCAGACCAATCTTTGGCCTCCCCACACCTGGCTTGAACCAACTCAGAGAGTGGAACGTGAAAGGAGCAGCTTGAACTGTGGTTCATGCTCAAATCCCAGACAGCATTCAATGCACAGCATAACAAAGCATCATTTCATTGATTTACCTTATCAAAAAACCTGCTTAGTTTGACAGCATTGGACGAACCTGCAGCCAGGTAACGAGGATTGGTGCAATCCTAGAACACACAAAAGACAACAACAAACCAAGCACAAGGAAATCAGTGCAAGGAAGCCAAACACAAGGAAATCAACATACCCTTTCCCCTGACACACACCATCAGCAGGGGAAAACAATGGATCTGCTGATTTCTGCTCCACAGTCACTTCTGAGAAAAGACCAACTTCTGTTCTGTGAATCAACTGCAGAATTCCAAGCAACCCCCTATATGCTCCACATCTTCCTTCCACCACCAGCTATACAGTCAGGCAGTGATTTGTACAGGCTACACCTGACATTGTGGGTGTGTATACAACCATTCACACAGCACATGCATATTTTTATACCCATATATCTAAATAAAATTATCTTCATGTTTCATTCAAAGACAGTCTGTGTCAGAGCTCTGAACAGGAAAATGAAAATTTAATTCACAGCCATCAATTCTAAGCTTCAGTGACCCTATCTAACACTCCTTACATCTCCCTATAGTGAAACAAAGATATCTGTTTCATCAAGCAAGGAGCACAGCCAACCAAAACGTGAATGATTGGCACTACTGAAAAAATCTCCAGAAGACAAATTTTTGTTACAACATCTTTACTTACTAAAAATTGGACTAACTCCCATATAAAAGAAAAACAACAGTGATGACAAGGATACTAACCAAATTAATCTCTTCAGCATTGAAATCCTCAGCCAAGAAAGCTGTTCTGGTCAAAACTTCATTCCTCTTAGTTTCTGGGATCTGATCCAGCTTAGTTCCTATTACCAGCAGTGGGATCTGGTTATCAGCAAACTGTTCCCGGTCATAGTCACTGATGAGGGAAACAAATACCATCCTGAATGAGGTGATGGCCATGTAAGTGGGCACAGGGACAACGTCACCTCCCCTGCGCCTTTCAAAAAAAAGTAATTTATTTATTGATGGTCTATTTATCTAAGTGAGAACGTGCAGTATCTGCAAATTAAGGAAGGGCTTCTGCATCTAAGTCACTACACAGGAATCCAAGCTTCAACCATCCTCCTTAGCTAGGAAAATCACTTGTCTGTCATTTTTACCTAAACCAAGCTTTCTAGAAAGTAATTTTATAACCAACAGCAACAACTTGAGCAAGCAATTGCTAGTGGCTGAACATCTGTCCTTGACAGAAGTTAAACTTTTGAAAATTAAAACAATTGTGAAGAACCTGTCTGTGGAAACAGTGGAGAATTCTGCAGTTTATACAATGCAAATCCTCCTTCCCATCTCCTAAGTTTCTACAGAAACATCTGTGTCTCAGAACAGACAGAAAAACAATTGATATTCTTCCCACAAAAACCTACTCCTCATCACTGCCTTCCTGCTCACGTGTGAGGTTTAGCAATGATTTTAAAACCTCCTTGACTAGATGGATGACAGGAGCACAGAGGTACAGGAGAAAATCCTTGACAAGGTGTTGGAGAGGTAATTATGAACATGCTGTTTAAGCAGAGTTTTCTAAGCTCTTTTAGCCATGCTCCTAAAATAATTCCCCCATCACCCAAACCAAAAATCTATGATGTGAACTTCCTCAGTCTTGGTGCATGGAGGGAAAGCCTCCTGGCCCAGACACATCATCCCTCATGGCATTTCCTGCACAATGGCACCTCTCAGTACAGACAAAGAAATCTTCAGGTATCAGGGACTGGACCCACTCTCAGAGAGGCCTCAGACAAATAAAGGATGCAGTAAACATCTTGTCCCTCAAAGCAAGGTCTCTGCCACCCAGTTTGGGAATCTGCTGTCAGAACGGCCTGACTGGAAGTATAAAACAAAAAGAACAATCAACAGTCAACTTTCTTTGATATTCCCCATTTCTTTCTTTCTTTCTTTCTTTGAAGTCTAACCCCATCTACTTCTCTGTGGAGACCAAGTAGCCTTAGAGATGAACAAAGACTTCTACAACTGCTTGGAATTACCATGCCTTAACTCTGCATGTGTGTTTTTCACTCACCCATTTGTCACAAGAACTCCTGTTGGAGCGACATCTCTGTTGAGTGCTTCCAAAGACCAGCGATACAAATTCTGGGATGATTTCTTGTTGGTTAAGTCATGCACTAAAATTATCCCTAGAGTGAAAGACAAGACAGCAAGATGTTATTTAATGATACAGATTCCCTTCCTTATCTTACCAAACTGACACCTGCAGGCTCCCCGATATCTGAGAATGAAGTAAGGGATGTATAACCAGTTCAGTTACAGTGAATAAGTAAGGCTGAAAATATCAGAATGCAACAGGTTTTTTAAAGCTGCTTATCAAGAACTGGATAAGAGCTAAGAGAAAAATCACATGAAAGCAGGAAACAAACAGCCACCTCAGGGTTTAATCTGCAAAAGGCTCACAGGCATCCACTGATTCTGTCTACTTCTCATGATACTGAAATTCTGTATTACTGCAGCAGAAAATTTATCCTTTCTCTAACTGGTAAACATAATTATTTTTTGTCACACCATCTATAAAGTCTAAAGGCTTTTTCTTTGTTTCGAAAGAGTTCAGAGAGAACTACTGCTTTCCTGCATTTTCAAGAATTAATGCTATCTACTCGGGGAGGTATCCAAAGGGGAAACAGACACTGATAAAATTTCGTAGTCCACTAACTGGCTGGCAGAAGCATGAATTAATAAGATTTCTTGTACTTAAGATTAGGTTTCTAGCATTTTTCATTACCATGAGCCTTCAAAATGTAAATTCTGAGACAGAGTCAAACTTCCTAGCTGTGCTATTAACAGACACCCACTTCTGATAACCACAGTTCCTAACTCAATTACCAACTCCTGCTAGCAAATTTCTGCTATTTATTCACACCTTCTGCAATATGTGGAATCCCACTTCCTGCAGACTTCAAATTACCATCAATTCAAGGACAAAATGGCATGATACCCCTTATCTGCATCAGGATTCATTCTCAAAACACTTCACAGCCTACAGGTGGAAAAAACCTACTAATTTAGTCTTTCACCTTAACTCCCAGAGGTGCCACCCACTGTACACACTATGAACAAACCACATTTCTCCAAACATTTTCCACTACCCCACATGACTGTGCACAGACTCTCCCACGAGAGCTCCCAGCACATCACAGCTATAGCCCTATTTCAAAGCATTTCTCTCAGTAACAGTGTAAAAAGGCAACTCTGCTGCATGCCCACCCACAGCTTAGGGAGAAAATGCCTGATACAACATAACTTTGCCTACGGCAACAGAGCCAGAGGCCCTGCTGCCCAACCTGTGAGAAACACTCTCAACCTCCCGACACTCCCCCTCAGTTATGTTTTTGATTGGTCAATTCCCTTATCTGCTTCACCTAAAACCTGCACAGTTAGTTGCACCAGCAGAAAAAGACTCAACATCCAAAAAGAGCAAGCAGGACCAATGACTACTCAAGGAAATGTTCCTCCCACATAAAGGTCTGCTAGCCAAAGCCTTACTGCCCAGCCACTGTCCTCAGCTATCACAGTCCCCACAGCAGGTGGAGGGTCAGCAAAGAAGAAGATCTGTGGGTAATCCAAAAACAAACTGTACCCAGCCTTGTCAACAACCTGGCAGCCTGCACAGGTGCTGCCACAACCAAACATTAACTGGTTTTCAGACCACTGCAAGCCCAGAAAGCACAAGCAGTGAGGCAGGAGGAATGCATTCATCTTCTCTTCTTAAATCAGGTCAAGCAGAGGCAGCTTGTGAGACAAGCTCCGATGGAGAAATTAAACTAATGAAAGAAACAAGACCCAAGGTTAACTACCAACATCAACAGTTTTCATATGCGAGCTGTCTAATTAATATCTTTTGGGCAGTGGAGATAAATAACTCTATTTTAATGTCATCAATTATAATTCAGATGCATGAGTCTAAGATTTCATTTCCTAATGGGCTGTTCTAAGGTATTTCCAAGTCTGACCCACACTCACTGGCACACTGTGGATTTGGTATCAAAAAGAAATCAATTTTTTTTTCATATACCAAAGAGGCTTGCTTTGAGGGCACAACTCAACTCAAGCCTTACTTACAGAGGTCTAGTTAACAATATAAGCAAGAGGTACCTAAAACAGTTTTCCCCCTGAGAAAGGAGGAAGAAATAACTAGTTAATCACAGACCAAAAATGTTTACTGTGTGGTTTAATATGTTATTGAAAGGCCTTCAAATGAGTGGGAACAAGCAAAGAGAATAAAACAGAACATTTGAGCCAGATTTTCAGAAGCAGTTGTTAGTCTGACACATATCCATTTTTAGTGAACTATCCTGGGATGACAAAAAGTAACAACTGAAATACTGCACTGTTATGTTTGCAATCTCTTATTTGCTCTTATTAGAGGCACAGATGAACTACTGGGTCTTTAAGACCCTATCTCAACAGAAGGCACAAAATACTACTTTCTATATATGCAGCAAGTTGCAAGATTCAACTCTTAAAAATAAGCTGGTAAGCTAAATGAGCAGAGGCAAGATGGTTATCAGCATATGGCAATTTTACAGGAGACAGTTCAAATTTGCCAGGGTAGGATGTAACTATCAAAGTTCATAAAAATTGAAATAATCATTTCTCTGCTGTAGGTTTTACAACTGAACAGACAAGAAAATATAAATCATATTTCTGCAGTATACGAGGCCTGGAAAGGTGAAGGCAACCTTTACGTCTGCAAGTGCAGCTGGAAGGGATACCACTGCACCTTCAAAGACTCCCTGCTGTGCAAGCCGCACAAGACTGAGGGGAAAGGCTGATGAAACTCATCTGCACAGGTTTCCCTGAAATATCTGCCGTTCACAACTGAATCCATAAAATTCTGCCTACAAATGGTATCAGGATCTTCTCCTGTATAAATCAGAAAAGAGGACAATGTAGCCCTCAGCCAGGATACATGGAACTCTGCCCCAGAACCAAGAGACCTCCTAGCAGAAACAGTAGTAAAACCATATTTATGCCAAGCAAACTTACCATTCAGCAAATTATAGAACACTGCTCGTGTGCTTTTGACACTGGTGGCACTGCCCACAGAGCCTCCAACATCCCACAGCTCAATGTAATAGGTCTTCTCCTCTGGAGTCCCTTCTTTGTAGTCATGGATCTGATGAAAAATTCACATCATACATAACCACAGCACCAACTCGCTGGAGTTAATCCACATGACACTTACACTTTCAGCTGGAAGGATTATTGCACTTGGATAGAAATTTGGAAATTCTCGTGCTGACACCATTTCAAACCTCTCAAGTGGAAGACAGATGGAATGAGCCAAGAGCAGTAATTGGATACCTGAGCTCTCAGATGAAATGGAGCCTGGTGAGTAAGCAGGGAGCATCCTTTCCATCTCAGTATTAACAAACCTAACATCTCACGATGTGCTTGGAAATAGCATTTTGCTAAAGCAAACAGAAAAATTAAGGTCTTGACTTCTTACAGTTGTTAAAACCCACATGGCAGCACTGCAAGAACATTAACGCAGGTGACAGACCTGGATTCCAACTGACCACATCTTTTCCTCTCCAGATTCTGACATCTCAACTGAATTAATCAACAACTTCTGCCCCCAGATCTGCTGGGTAGTTTTGCTCCACAATCAAACAGGACTGCCATGTTCCTCTCCTCAGACTTTGGAACTACATTCCTAACCCAGGGCAATGCATTTCAAGGAGAATGCAGCAAAGAGCAATGAAGGAAAAAAGCATTTATCAGTGTCACACGAGGGCTGTAGGCTGGGCCAAAGAACTGCTGGATGAACATCCTCATTCCTCCCACAGCAGGTCCTGCAGCAAGCAGTCAGGAGGAGAAGCAACCCCATGGTCACAGCTGTCACCAAAAATTGGGAAATAAACTCCCTAAAGAAACCCAGTTGGGTTAGAAAATCAACACTACTTCATTCAGCACTGAGGTACATGAGTAGCACTTCCCCAAATGTGTGTATCAGTCATCAAAACTTGTAACTATTTATACATTTTGGCAAACAAAGGAATTGGTGATTGCTGGCTTACAAGTTACGCAGTTCTCTTAATAAATTAGTATTCTATCTTCAATTGGTTATTGATTTCTCACTTCTTATGCTAACTAGCCCACATTTTCAGTCTTTTTATTATCTCTTCCCCAGATAGGGAGAGTCTCAGTAATTCTCTTCCTCAGTTTCCTCTTCAGTTCTGCTTTCTGTAACATGCCTTTGTGGTTTATAAATTCTGCATTCCTGGTGTCCAGATCTCAAAAATAAATTTCTCCTGTTAACTTCCTCACCCAGCTCCAAGAGCACCGAAGCACATCAGGTCCTAAATTTTAATTTGTTTTTCTAACATATGAATATCACCCAGAGCTTTCCTGTGTACCCACAACCTAAACAAGCCAACTGGTTTTCCCCACTGTGTTTGGCTGACAATTTGGCTGTGCCTTGCCTGTTTCTCAAGGAGCTGGCCACCCCGTGACTTGTAACACGCCAGTGGCCACTGCAGCAGGGAGAGGAGACACGAGTCACAAATGTCTTGTCTGATTCTGACAACCTTGAAAAGTCAAAACTTGCTTACACAAGTGCTTGGCTCACATTTGACGCTACTTGCATCAGAATATTAAGCCCTCAGCAAAACACACGATCAAAGTACACCTCTTCCTGGGGCGGAAAGAAATTAAAATAAAAAGCCAAGGCCCTTCCCTTACACGTCAGGCTCAGGGCCACCCAGAGGCCGTGCACGTCACCTACTCGCACATCCACGGAGCAGCCCACTGTCCAGGACGGGTTTCCCAGCACCTGATTGTGGCACAACAGGTGAACAAGCGACGATTTTCCGACACCTGCAAGTGCAGAGAGAGAGAACAACTCCTGGGAGGCGGTGCCAGGGTTACAGGTGGCGAGGCCGGGAGCAGCACTGAGTGAACGCGGGCGGTCCCGGCCCCTCAAAGGGTGACGGGGAGGGAGGCGAGGAGCAGATCCCCAAGGAGCGGCCCCAGGGCACATGGCCGGGGGACACGGACTCACCGGAGTCGCCCAGCACCAGCACCTTGACCCTGTCCAGAGCCGCCATCTTTACCCTGCCTAGCAACAACGCCCGGCCAGCGGGGCGCCCGCCAATGGCGGCGCGTGTTCTTGCCGCTTCTCCCAGCCTATTGGCTGCCTGCTCGAGCAGCCTTGGCGGCTCTCAGTTCTGATTGGCTTAGCTCTCGCGAGGGCGGGAAAGCGAGGGGCCGAGCGGGCAGGCGATTGGCTCGCTTCCCTGTCGCTCGCCCCGCCGAGCGGCGCGCGGGGA
>VZTE01002776.1:491256-505977 GCA_013397775.1 Eulacestoma nigropectus
TTAAGAAGTACTGCTGACCTCCTCTTGTCCTACAGAAACCTACACAGTTCGGTGTTTAAACCTCAACACGTAGAAGTGGGTGGGGCATGGGAAGCTGTGCAGACGGCGTAGGGATTCTCCGCTCTGACTGGCGTTAAAGCTTAGTCTGCTGTTGTAGTCCAGGGGGTCTGTGTAGCTTGTAACTTGAAGGGAGATGCAAGATTATGGGCACCTGAGGAGTAGCTGACTGGCAAAGTGAGCTCGTTCCTGTTTGCCAGGTTTGAGCCAACCAGCCGGCGGTGTAACTGTTCAGTTTTCCAGGCCGGCAAGGTGGGGTTTTTTTCCTTCTTTTTGTTGGTTTTGTGGGAATTTTAAGGTTTTTTGCTTGGGTTTTTTTTTGCGTATTACTTTTTTTCTGGCCTCAGGAGCGTGCTGGTTCCCTGAGAAGCAGGCAAACATCACATCTTCTAGTGGCACCGAGCTGTGGTTAAATGGGTCCAGCTATCAGGCTTGCGCCACTCCAAGCGGCTCAGAATGAACGAGGAAGATCAGCATTCTGAGAAGGGTGTTCAGCCGTGCACAGCTAAGGTGCATTTTCATGAAGTGTAGGTGGCTTAACGTTTTTCATCCACAAAAGGTGGAGACTTTTCTTTCATCTTTTCCAATATAGTGGCATCCTCTCTTACCTGCTGGTTCTGTTGCTGGTCAGAATTCTCCACCAGCTCATTAAAATGCTGAAAAGCATAGCAAAAAGGGAAAAAAAAGAAAATGTGTTTTTCCACTGTTAAGTGATCAGTTTGGTGCACGGGAGGGTGTTGTGAGTGCCAGAGCTGGCATGAGTGAGGGCAGAGCCATGTGCCCGGGAGAGGAGCACATGTCTTTCTGGCAGGAATGAGGCATGATGGGAATTGCATTCCTGCCTTCCACTTCCTGTGACAATACAGCTCACTTTCTCACAGGATACTCTAGGGGATTCTTCTAAACAAGAAACTGTGTTAATTAAAGCTGATCTGGTGTCTTGCTACTTAGTTTGTTTCTTTATTGCTTATATCCTCAGTGTATGCACACTCACTTGCACTCCGATGCACTAAAACTGCACTGAATCCAATGCTTCCATAGTTTTTCGTTGTCTTTCAGGGATTTCCAAAAGGCAATATCACATCATCTATCGTGGTGAAAAGTGTGGTGTTCCAGGTTTTATTGAATCCATAATATGAAAAGCAATTACTGCTTTTTTCCTGTCAAAAACCTAGAAAGGAATGCTGGGGTTAAGCCCACTGTGCTTTGGTGTAATCATGACTTCCTAGGCTTGATGTGTTAGAGAAGTGATCTTACTTTCTTCCCTTTAAACAAACCCCCAAAACCTTACAACTGCATTATGTGAGGACCAGTGCTTACACATCTCCAAAATAACACATATTCTCCTGGTGTGTTCAGATCAGAGTGTAAACTGCAAGAGGGTCTGGTGTCCACAGTTAAAATCTTCTAGTGGCTTCACACTACAGTTGAGTCAATTTTGCCACCATGTGGGGAAAGCTCACTCATCTACATCCTTAACCATGTATTCTTTTCTCTCTTCTGTGTTGGCTCTAGTCTGGTAATATAAATGATTCAATTTTTGAACTTTTCCCCTTTGCCCTCTCTGAAATATCCCACTTTTTTATTTTGGCGTGTTAGTTTTTCATTTTTTATCAACTTGATTCACATTGCTACGTGAATAGTGAACTGTCAGAATTAGGACAGAAGGGTGGGGCTTGTGGCTAAAGGCAAGGAAGGAAAATAAAGACTTCCTTATGGGAGGGAAGGTGTCATTTGACTTAAGCTGCAACAGGAAATTTCATCCATTTGTATACATGCATTTGTACACAGGTGGTCCTTTAATTTCCTGACACCTTGCTATTGTTTATGCTGGGTTAAGATTATAAAAGTGATTGAGAATTACATCCTGAGCCTGCATTGTTCAATTTCTGCCTGGTGTGGTCAGACCTTTTGGCCTTATTATGTCTGGCTCCATGTATTTTCACTTGTGAAATTAGGAGAAAACGCCCTTGTTTCAGCCAGGCCCCTCAGCCTTTCTGTGTGCAGCTGCAGCACAACTTTTCCTCCTGAGTGAAGAAAACCCTTTGATATCTGTGACTTCCTGGTTTCAGTTATGGAAAGCCAACAAGAAGATGGGATTTCAGTGAAAGCAGATTTGTTCTTTTCTGCCCTCATACTTCAGGGCAGGTCTTGCAATGAAAATACACTATTTCTCATCAAGATGTAGTGCAGGAGGAAGGCTGAGCAGCAGTGTTCTTGAGCTCTCCAGGGAATGAAACTCAGTAAGCTCTTGATAAAATGCCAGAAGACTGGCTTTGCAACTGATGTGGGATAAAGGCAGTTCTGGGCTCAGTACAGAAAGAAGCAAGTAAAAACAAGACTTGAAAGTGGAAGATTCTGTGCTCTTTTCTGGAAAGGATGAGTAGTGTCTGAGGTTACATTGTACAGACATTGAAAATCTTGATGGCATGTTTTCCCACTGTAGTTCTGAAATTTATGCCTTCCCTCCCTGTTCTCGGGAAGATTCAGAATTGCTTCTCTTAGCTTACCCTCATCATCTTCTGAAAGACAGAATTTTCAATCTAGTTAGAGTGAGAGACTACAAAACTGGGATCTGGTGTTTGCAGGTGACAGCTGGAGCAGGATATGGCATGCACTGGCTCCAGGAAGCCTGTTGTACCTGCCACGTTTACAGGTGAGGGGATTCTCTTACTGACCTGATTTTGATTTTACCTGAAGAAACTGTGTCAGTGGTGTAAGCAAGTAACTTTTTTTTTCTTTCTTAAAAATTTTGTGTCAGAAACTTACAGAATCATTTTCCAAGCAAATCAGCAAAAGCTGATTTCAAAGATGTAGTGAAAAATAGCACTAACTATATAAATGTGGGGAAAAATAGGAAGCACCTGTGCAAGTGCTAACAGTGTGTCTCATAGCCTAGGTTCACAGCCAAACCTGCAAGTCCAAGTTTTCCTCCAAAAGAGATCTGGGGTGTTATAAAGGGTTTGTGTATCCATATGAGTCTGAAGGGCAGTCTGCTTCCTTTTTTGAGATTCTGCTTTTAAAGACCCTTTGTCAAATATGTGAATAGTGAGACCATTAAATTTTCTGGGTAAAATTAATACAAGTCTCCAAAGTTACATGTTGAGACAGGATGATCTACGTTTGCAGTATTGGATAAAAAATGATATTAATTCACTGGCTGATGTAGGTTTTCATATTTTTAGTACCAGTTTCATCTACATTGTGGCTTCTAGGTTATAACCCTTCAATCACTATTTTCTCTCAGTTTCAGTCAGGAAAAGCAGGAAGAAAATCAGGTCTGACTTCATTAGCACAATTCCTGTTAGAGTTCATTGAAATTGAAAACCGTTGAAATTGTTCTATGTGGAGAAGAAGAATTCAGTTGCTTTGGTGTTGCATCAGAACAGTCCTGAAAGTGGAGGTGTTTGCTCAGTTGAATTTCTGGCTTCTGTGTGGTCTTTGATCCCATCATACTGAATGGTTTTTTTTGCAGTCACTTGCTTTCATCCCGATTTCCTTTCTGGCATCTCTGATTATGCTGCAGGCCTCATACATTTTACTCTACCTGAGGTACAATCTTGCAGAAGGCACCCTGATTTTCTTCACCCAACAGATCTGATTGTGTTGTGTAAGTCTCTTTTTTCAGTGTTGCCTTTTATAGACACATCAATATTAATTCTTTCAATTACAGCAATTTAAAAACCCCAGCAGATGTGTATTTAGGTTTGCTGTCCTACTGTGTTAACACAGACAGGTCTGCTCTCCTCCTGTACCCATAATACTGAGTTGTATTAATGTAATTACCCATAACAATTCCCCAACAGCTGTCTCTTTTAATAAAGTCCATGTTTAAATTTGGAAATTTTTCTTTTGGCTGTTTCTGAATATGATTCTGTCCACTGTGCCTTATTATTGATGCTGTAGGTGCTTACTGGCATAGCTGAGTATCTTGGCCATCATCTTTTTTTCCCTGAAAATGTTCCTTGATGTTCATAAATTATTAAGGTCAGTTCAGACATTATTATGAAACAGATGCACGTCCATTAAAACCGTGTTAAAAGGTGTTATTGTATTTCTTTGCACATGTAATTAATTCAGGCTTGACTTACTGCTCCAGGGGAAGGTGAAATCATTGCTTAAGGATGCAATGGTACAGTCCCCTGGTTTTGAATTTTGTGAGCTGTATCAGTGTCTTTTTTGCCTGGTGAAAGATGGTAAGAATTTGCAGTTTAGGGATTAAAAGCCTTGGATTCTCCATGGGCTAGACATCATCTTGGCCTGGTGAGATCTGGCAGTGGTATGCACTTTGGTTTTTTTTCCGCTCAAAGATGGCACTAGTCAGTTGTTCGTTTCACCCAAAGGCTGTCTTCTGCAGGACTTAGAACTTAACCTATGTTAATCCAGTTTTTGAAGTAGAGGATAACAGGAAAGAATGGTTTCTGGTATTTTCAGGATGCTTGTATTTCCATATATCCCCACCTGGAAGAAAACTAGTATCACAGTCAAGATGCCTTCTGTTACTTGACGACATAGAAGATTTGAACATCACTCAAAATCTCCAGCAGAGGAGAAGAAATTATGTTAAAACTCCTAGTTCCACTAGATGAAAAAGAATACTTTCTAGTGATTGACACTAAGAAATATTATTAAATCTCTGACTGTTGCTGAAAACTCTCAGAGTTGGTTTTATTTATCAGCCCCTTGTAGGTCTCCATTTAAGCTGTTTGAGTGCATTATTCAGGAAATTGTACTTTAAACCTGTTTTGCAAGTGTCTGTGGAAATCTGCAGCTGTCTTATCAATGCAGAGAAAGTGCTTTCCATCAGTTCTCAGATGAAGTATCCAGAATGAGATGTGCTTATTTAAAAGCACTTTTCTCCTTTATTTTATTTCAGCTCACGTTCTGAAGGTCACTGTGCCCCATGCATCACCAAGTTTTTCTGCAAGGAAGTTTTAGGGAAAGTGGATTGTTGAGGAGAGAATGTTGTCTGCTCTTCAGATCAGCACTTAAAAAGCTTTTGGCTTTAAAAATTTTACTTTTTAAATCTCCTGGGGTGCCAGGTTTTATTTAAAATTGATCTTTACATTCATTTTTTACTGTGCTTTAACTCTGAATAAGATTTAATTATTTTGAATAAATTAAGGCTTCCCTCCAGCTTCTGCATTGACATTGTTTTATAGTGTCAGTATGTTGCTGACAGATACAGTCAAAACCAAGATTTATCTTTAAGTGACTGAAAGACTGAAAAAATATCAACAGAATGAAGATGATCTTTAAGGACAATATCCTGTGACAGTATTTAGATTTGGTCTGACTAAGAGATTCCAAAATACTGCATGGCTAACTCTTGATGTGGCATCCTTTATTGCTAACACTTTTACCTTCAATGAAAAGCTCTATAAAGCTCTCCTTTGTGTGAGATAAATCACAGTGTATCTGGCATGCAAGAGAAAGCTGACTGGCTCTAGAAGTACTTGTTTCGTGGTTAATTCGTGGTGTGATAGACGTCTTTTAATTAAATTTCCTTAAAGGGAAGCTGTAGTTGGACATCCAGGCATTGTTTTCTGTAAGCTATTCTCAACCTGCACACCAGCAGTCAAGAAATGTTCAGTTAATTTCAGTTTGAGCACTGTGAATACCATTTGGCCCTAAGTTAGAGGAAACAGAAAGCTTAAGCAGGGAAGTGTTTTGGAAGGAAAACAGAAAAGTATTTTTTTTGTTATCCAACAGGCAGAAAAGACAGGATCATCTTAATTTACTTACTGTGAAGCTTCACATTCCACAGCCTAGTTGCTTTGCAGTTGCACTGGCCATAACCATTGAGAGCAACATCCCTCCTCGGTGGCAGAGGAGGGTAGGAGTGGAAGAGGAGTAAAGCTTCAGTGGGTAATGTTAGACTTTTTTGAAAGGGCAGTTTCTCATAAGAAGAAAAAAAAGCCAAGCAGGCTACTGTGAATAATGATCACAGATTTTTGGGAAGTCTTAGCTGATGGAAGTGAGTCAGCAGCTGCTTGGTTACATACAGAGTTGGTGATCTCAGGGGGCTGTCTTAGTGTGGTGAGTGTAGAAAAGTTGTGTAATGGTGTTTGTCAAAGGGCCTATCACAGGTTTTATAATAGCGATGGAAAAAATAGGATACTCATCCAGATCCTTTCTTCTGCTGTCCCTTTCTGCTTTCCTTTATTTGATAGGCTTGAATACTGGGGAGATGTATATATACAGTATGTGCAACATCTCATGAAAGTGAAATTTGAGATTAGCAGAGTTTTGCAATTTGTTATATTAGTTCAGATAAATATTGCGTAGCAATGATGAAAAAATGGAAATTAGGGTGTGGGGGGGTTTTCTTTAGTGAAGGAACCTTTTGCTTAAGACATGGTTACTGATGTCCTAAACTAGCATAGAAAACTCATACTGAAAAAGATAATTTGAAGTCTTACTTGATGTTAGCTGTAAGTGCAACCTTCTGCATGGGTATTTCAAAAGCACCTCTAATACTTTGTTCTTAGCTTGAATCACTGCTGTTGTCTGTGAGCTAAATCTGGCAGGGGTGACAATGTGAGGAATTCCTTGCATGTGATCCTATATATGTTGCCATGTATGTCACAGAAGCTTGTAATAGTAATGATCTTTTGTGCCATTTGATGTTAAGGTGAAGAAAAGTGAAGTGAAAATACAGTATTTAAAAATTAAAAATTATTGTCTTGTCACAGACAGTCTGTTAAGTGGTGGTAAGTAACTCAAAGGATACTTCCTGGAATACTTTCTTCTTTTTTAAACACATCATCACTTCATACTTGGTATGTCTTGATTTTTGCTTCATTTATTATGCTATATTCTTCATAGGCTTTTAAGGTCTGAATGTGGGACTTTAAATGAAGGCTCAGTCCTTTGTAAGGACCTATTTGCTCATACAAGAACAAGGCTGAAGCAGTTTGTGGTGCAGGAGTTGGTAGTGCTAATGGTTTTCATGCTGCAGATAGCTGACTGAGGTCTGTTTGCCAGAAAGTATCTGTTCTCATGGTGCGGCTGGGAGCTTTTGCTTGAGTGCATACCAGCCTGTACAGCACGCTGTCCTCATACTGCAGCTCTGCCCAGGGATGGCCGAGGTGTTAAACCAGACAGGGCTGCTTACAGTGGGACCGAGTGATGTCAGCTGAGGCCATAAGGCTCCACTCTTGGGCTGTCTTAGGACCTTTCTTGCTGTAGCCATTTTCTGCTTTTCCCAATTTACAAGTCTCAGCTATCCCAAAGCTGTCTTCTGGAGCTCAGCTTCAGGACAGCTTTCTTAGTCTAGCTGTGATGGCTGTGACTGAATAGAAATGAAATTTGCTGTATGTTTTGGTACCAATTTCTTGTGTGCTTTTTAAAAAGTTTTACGTAATTTTGTTTTTAATGAGAGGTACCATTTCCTATTTCTATTTCTGTAGCATTATTGACACCTAAGGAGACAGTACAGGGCTTGGGAAAGGGAAATGGAGAACACCCCATCCTTTTCTTACCTCTAAGTAAGATAAGTAAAAACTTTGGAAGTTAGAAGACTAGCTAAGAATCCATCTGCCTTTTTTTCCTTGCAGTATACATGAAGTTCAAGATCTGAACCTGCTATGACTGACCCAGACGTCCTCACTGAGGTCCCAGCAGCTCTCAAACGCCTTGCCAAATATGTGGTGCGTGGCTTTTATGGCATTGAGCATGCTTTGGCTCTGGACATCCTCATCAGGAACCCCTGTGTGAAGGAGGAGGACATGCTAGAGCTCCTCAAGTTTGACAGGAAGCAGCTGAGGGCTGTCCTCAACACCCTCAAGGGTGACAAGTTCATCAAATGCAGGATGAGGGTCGAGACAGCTCCCGACGGCAAAACCACGCGCCATAACTATTACTTCATCAACTACCGCCTGCTGGTGAACGTGGTCAAGTACAAGCTGGACCACATGCGCCGGAGGATCGAGACCGACGAGAGAGACTCCACCAATCGCGCCTCTTTTAAGTGCCCCATTTGCTTCAGCACTTTCACAGATTTGGAGGCCAACCAGCTGTTTGACCCCAGGACAGGTAAGGGTGCAGGTAACAGAGTGCTCTTGCTGTCTCCTGTGGCTCTAAGTGCTGGACTTTACCCGGACAGAGCCTTAGGAAAATTCTTTTTGAGTTTGGCCAGAGCTAGAGGGCACTCTGTTTCTGCAGGTGGTAAATGCTTGAGCAAAATACAAAAGTAGTGTATACGGACTTACACAGACTGTACAGACAAGTAGCTATCTTGGTGAAGTGCTTTCGAGTGACAAGCAGTAGAGAAATGGAAATCTTAAAGTCACACTCAAGAGTGAATAAGGCAGTCTGTCCTTGTTGGAAGCTGATAGCTTTTCAGTGTAACCTGGTTTTGCCAGTAAACTGTAAGACTTCCAGTTAGTTTGCAGAGAGGGTATATGTAGAGTTGACTTTAGTAGGTCATGCAAGGAGTGAGTTGTTACTGTTTGATATTCTCTTAGCCTAGTGCATTATACTGCACAACCCTGTTTCCTGGTGTAAGGCAGTCTCACAAAAGTTAAAAGAAATTAATTACAGACTTGTCTGTGGTTGAGAGTAAACAAGATTCTTATTCATGTAGAAGTCTCAGTGGAAGTGCATATCTGTCTCATGCATATGAAATGAGAGTCTTTCCTGGGTGTCATTGTCTACTTTGTGCTTCTGTGCCAGGGAATAAAAGGAAGAACACCTGCACCTGATGAGATTCTGTTTTGCTAGTCTAATCTGGGATTATTTTGGGGGAAAGGCAGGGACATTAGGTGTTAATATACTTTTTAATTTTTTCCTTTTGAATTCTCTGTCCTGATCTTACTTCTTCAGAAAAGTAAGAGGACAAAAGTCAGGAGAGCTCTCTGATACATTAAAGTATGATGTTTTGTGTCAGTTAACATAATGAGAAACTGTAAATTTGACTGTTTAGCAACATTGAAGCTTTTAATCTAGGGTTACTGATGTCTATCCTGCAAAGTGCAAATGCCTAATAAATGTTCAGCCTATCATTTTCCCTTTTTCCTGCCTCCAAAGTTAAAAAGCTGTGAAACTCCTTTTACTTGAGCAACCATGAAGATGTTACTTAGTACTAGAGAAGCAGAATCCACTAAGTCAAGTAACAGTTGTTGATGAAATCCAGTGCAACGGACTGAGTAGAAATTGCTTCCTTGTGGAGCACCAAACCAGCAGTGCCAGCACAGAATTTCTGTGCTCGCCATTGAGTGTAGAAACTCTATGTGCTCTCTACAGTTGATGATTGTCTGTGGTGGCTACAGTTGTGTGTGTTGGGCTGAAGGGAAATAGTGCTTTTGTAGTTTGCATTGGTAAGGGGAGAGTAGAGAACCTGTGCAGAGAACACACACAGCGGGGAGTGTGAGGCGCTGATCCCAGGGGGACCTGTAGCATTTTGCAAAGGCCTGTGGCCATTGCCTCCCAGCCTGTGTGGGCAGTGAGTTCTGTGAGCAAAGAACTGCCTGTCAAGGAGGTGCTGAAAATAATAGTGCTGGGATTTGGCTTTGATACCAAGGCCTGTGCTCCAGGAACTGATAAGGTCAACCAAGGGTTTGTCTGCAGTACAGGCACTGGCTGTGTCTACAATGTGAAATCATTTACTGGCACGTGAAGTGTTTTCTTTTCTGGTGGAGGAAAAGGCTGAATGCTGTTTTCTCAGCAATTCCCAGGAGCTGAGTTTTGTCAGTATTTGTGCAAATAACAAGATTGTCAGTTTACCTCCACTTACTTTCAGTAAGAACATACCTGTCTAGGATTTATGTATGTTCTGTTTCTCTTTATATTATTTTTAAGTCAATGATAGCTTCATCTGGATCGTGCCCAATGATACTGTTGTATGGCTGCTTTACATTGTAGTGGATCATGTTGTCTGCATGTTTCCTGCTGCTCTGGATTTCTGTATTAGAAAAGAACTGAGAGACCTTTAGGTCTTTCACAGAGGAAGCTCATGAGGTCAAGGCATGCAGAGAAACAAGGCTTGTTAGATAGTGAATAGCCATCCTTTTCCAAGACTGTCTTTAGCTCCTGTCAGTGCTGAAGATAAACCTCTCCCACTCACGGAAACTCGTGGCAGCACAACTGCTGAAGGGTAGCTGAAAGCCACATAGCTTCAGTCACAGTTGAGCTGAGCTGCTCTTAGGCTGCAGCTATGTTGGTAAGACTGTGAATTAAAAGGCCTGCAGGGCCAAAGTCTGTTAATCCATGGAGCAGGTAGGACATGGAAGGCATCCTCTGCACCAGTCTGGACCAAGCTGCACTTAAACTGAGAGTTTTTTGTTAAAGGATATCCTCTTTCTCTGTCTGCCTTTTGTCCTTGTCATTCAGAGACGGGTATGATTTAGATGTCCTGTGTTTTCTTCTGCTTTGCTTTCCTCTTTCCTATCTACAACTCAAATGCAAATTCTGAGCAATTGTAGAATGGAAGAGTTGCTCTTACCCTTCCTTGTTAGCGAGGATGAAGAGGCTTCCAGAACCCCTCCATGACTATGGTCATTATACTGGAATTTGTGAATTAAATGCTTGTGAAGAGCCTGTCCATAATTTGGATCTGTAGAGCTCTTTAATTTTTAATCACAGCAGCTGTGTCTACCTCTTGGATTTAGCAGAGCTTTATTTCTTACAGGTCAAGTGGCTCTCTTTTGGCTCTGCTCTTTACTCCATCTCTGAATAATGTTGAAATAAACTGAAGTGTTAATTTTTTCATCAGAAAATGTGATTATTGATGGTTTTGGAGGGTAGATGTATGTCTGCTGAGAGAAAATAATTGATAATGAGAAGGGTTTGTTTTCAGGGCATGTAGGTACAGATGTGCTTTTTTGACTGCTGTTCACTTGGAAGAAATACTTTGAACAGAGTAGCGTGTTTGCCATTAAAGTAATTTTAAATGTAGATTTTAAATAGTGTGTTACTTTGAGACTGTGTTCTCTATGTTTTTAAAAGCATTATAAAATTTTTTCTCCATCCTTTTTTCTGCCATTAAATATCTCAACCCAAAAAAGCTCCAAAGACTTCCTATTATGTCAAAGATTGAACAGCTCTTATCTGGCACTTGAAGGAAGTTCAAGGACAGCATGTGAGACAGTGAAAGTCAAGATGACGCAAAAAAAGGGAGTCTTCCTGCTTCAACTCACAAGGGGATCTTTTGAAAAGTGCAAAGAAATGTGTGCTGTGTTGAAGGAGTTGCTTGGTTGTATGACCAGTGAGCGCCTGCTAACTCTGAGCATGGCATGCCCGGGTCGGGAGCTGTAGCCCCATCTGTTCTACACGAGGAGCTTGAACTGATCTCCAGCTGTCACACTTTCTCTGCAGTGGTGTTTTTTACTGTTGTCTCCAAAGAAACGGTATCAGTAACCTCTGGGTTTAGAGGCAAACAGCTTCAACACAGCATGATTTTATTGTGCACGAGTTTGCAATGGAAACTTGTAGCAAACCTTAGAAGAACTTTGTTATTGAAGAGTTTGTCCATTTGCGGTTTGCCTGTTGATGGGAATCCGTGCAGACTGGGTTGTTACAGGCTGAGCGGCCACTTTTGTGAGCGTTTTGTAATCTGCAGGGGGGAAAATACTAACGCTGTATGAATGAAGAGTGTTACTTCTAGCTCTGTGTTCCAGATGGGATGACTGAGAAAGGAAAAAGATTGTTGTTTTCCTGGAAGATCCTAGTGTAAGCGCTTGATCCTTGCCTTTCACCTGTGTCGTCGTCTGCTGTCTGACCGTACTCTGGTATTTCATCACTCCTGATTCTGCATGTGAGCAAGAGCTTGCAGCTGCTGTTGTGATGAAGCCTTATGCAGGTGGAAAGCTCCAGCTACTCCCCTGAACAAGATAAGAGGCTGTCTCTTGAGGCAGGGGGTGTACAAGGAAAGAGTTTAACTGAGGAGCAGTGAGAAAAGCCAGCTGTGAGATGCATGATGTGGACAACACTGCTGGACTCGGTCTACTGCCGGACCTGGGCTGACAGTGGACACTGCTATAAGGGAACACTTGAGTTTTCATGTTTCACCTAGAGCTAGGATGTTACATTAGTCTCTTAAACCTACGGGAAGAATTTTCTTCACTGTGCTTTTAAATGTAGAAACTGCAGAAATTTGGGTTCTGCAGGCCAATCCCTTGAATCGCAGATCAATCTAAACAACTTGATACCATCTTGTGGATTGGATTTTTTGAGAATTAAATCCGCCCACGTGCTTTCAGTGGAGTGCGGGGGAAGGGACGGGAGGAACTGCGTTTCTCACCCGGTAGAGGGCTCTGTCTTTTCTCGCTACAGATGGGCTTGGGTTGCTTAATCTATGGAATGTCACAACACTGGAAATTATGTTCGTGGATGTGTGTTTCTGTAGCGTGATTAATTGGATCTGGCTGGAGAAGGTCTCTAATCTATCCTATTCTCATACCCTAATCATATTTGTAAATCTAGCATAGTGTTGGAGTTAACTGTCAAATTCAAGGTCAGTTTGAAAGAAAGTATGTGACTAGAAACTGCAAAAGGGAGAGTGAGGTGGAACTGAAGGAGTGGCAGAAATGAGATTCTGCAGTGCATCACACTGGTATTCAGCCCTGGATTTCCTTAGGTAGTCTAAATACCAAACTGTATCAGGATACTCACCAGTGTAGCAAGTGAATTTGATGTTAAAAGTGTAAGGCTAGGTGAAGTAGTTTTTCCACTGTTCTCTTCTACCTTTGCAATACAATTTTTACCCAGTCTTGTTTCTTTCACTTCTGTTACTGTGAAGAAAAATATTGATGTTACCAGTACATTGTAATTACAGGTGATCTCTCATGTACATGTATACCTTGTGTCCTCACCATAATATTCAGTTAGATATGGTGTGAATAGTAGTGAAAAGAAAAGGATGGAAGACAAGTGGGCGATGTGAATCGGAAAGATGATTCTTGTTGGGATGTTCTTAATTGCACTTGTAATCACTGAAGTATTTTGTTGCTTTTGGAAGTCACAGCAGTTAATTACTTGTCTACTCTTTGTCCTCCCACAGTTTGCTCTTGGTTTGGTGAATGATTTTGTGGGGATGTCTTGCTGTTCCTGAAAATGCACTGTAGTGGTAACATACTGTGTATCTGGATGCCTTTCTTATTCTATGTACTGATAAGAAATTTAATTTGGGAAGAACAAATTGAAGGTGACAATACCAGTTTTATAGAAGGAAAGACAACACCTTGAATATCATTTTAACCCACTTGTTTTACTGTCAGCCTCTCACATGTCCTTTGTGTACTTCCTAACAGAATTGCACATAACACATTCAGAGACTGGTTTTCTGTACCTGTCACAAGGCACCTAATATCACGTTCAGGCAGCCTGTGTGCAGCTGAGCGCTTCTATGGTTTGGGCTCCATTTCTGAGATGAGAAGTTTGACTAGTCTTTCATTTTTTTTCTTTGGTCTTGTGTGTTGACTTCTGGAGCTACGGCCTTTTCTCCTGAGTTCTCAACTCCTCACTTCATCCCCAGTGAGCTGCTCAGAACACATCTGTCTTCTCATCTTCTTTTGAATTCCCACTTCCTCAGGCAAGTTCTACATTAGCTTCAAAACTTCCTCATCTGATTCAAATTACTTTTGAGCCTGTCCTATCTATTTTGTTAATTTTTTTATTATGCTTCCCCTTTTCGCTGCTTTTTGCCTTACCCTTTCTTGGGGAGCTCTTGTGTCCATTTCTAGTACATCTCTTTTTGTATTCTGTCCCTTCCAGCCATTAGAAAAAAATAAATCACATGGAGCTATTTATTCTGTATATTCACACAATGTAGTCAGTGCTCTTTGATCTTTATGCTGTTGATTCTTGTCCTTTGAGTTCAGTGATTTTCAGACATTCTGGATAGCTTTGTCTGCCATGTACTGCCTTGTATGTGCTATATGATGCTACTACTACAACAGTTTACAGCTTTTAACCAGCCAAAATGAGGACTTGGCAAGCCTTAATGTAAATAGGCATACCAAAACTTCCCTTGAAAAAGAAAGGATTCAGAACAGTTCTGCTTTGAACAACTTCATGTTCTGTGAAGTTGTGGGTTTTTGTTATCATTGTTGGCTTTCCAAGTGCATGAAAACCCATCAGTGTGATTTTTCTTGACTCTACAAGCACATTTTGTTTGTCTATGCTGCCACTGAGAGCTTTTGGCAAACACCAGCAGAAGGAAACTGTCCATGCTCTGCTTAGTTTTTCTATTTCTATTCAAATTCCTGGCAAAATCTCCAAGACTATTCCTGTCAGCTTCACTGTGCTTCAGCTTGATAAGGCTTGGAGCCACAGGGAAAGTAAAACTGAGAAAAAACATGTTGGGATTAACGCATGTTTTCCTCAAAGTAAGAATACTCTGTACGGTGACTTAAAGGGTACATCTGTAACTGGAACTCATTCCCTGTGGGTTGGGCACCCTGTCTGGAAGGTAACCAGCTGGTCTAACCGTGGATCCCTCAGCTTGATGGAGAAACAGGGAAAGGTAGGGTTAGAACCTGTGCTATGCAGAACATCAGGCCAGAGGACAAGCTGCTGCCTGCAGAATGCTGGCTGGTCACTTCTCTGTATTCCACACTGACCTCTGGCTGGAGTGCTGTGTCTCTTAGATTAAAAAAAACCCTATCTGATAAATGCATGGCCTGACTTACAGTATTGATGCCTTTTTTTTTTTTTTTTTTTTTT